>WWET01003053.1:110418-121725 GCA_011038615.1 Limnodynastes dumerilii
ATATCAATCACACTAAATGTCCCTCTTAAACTTCCGTTACTTGCATGTTCAGTTCACAATATGTCCTTATCAGTCAGCAGTATCTTTTCTTTCTTCTATATCCCATCTTTCACACCTATGTGTAGACTCCAATATTGGATATGTAATGAAAGAAAAAGAAAACATAAGGGGGAGTACCATTGTGCAGGATGTTAAATGGTATAATTAGCGTATATAACTACTTCACGATGTAGATAGCTTTAATCATTCAATTCTGCCTCCCCTTTCACTGTCCTTACACAGAAAGATGAGAAGGGCAAGACCGTCAGAGAGGAGAGACCAGGACAGGATTTCCTCATGTAATACTTTCAAACCAAAAATCTATATCAACAAACACTATACACTCGCATTCATTGTGTCTTGTTATCTTACCTGTAATGCATCCACCATTAACAATGGTAACTTGTCCTGAAAAAGTCAGCACTTCAGATTATTCCATATTTATTTATTCAAATTTGTAATAACCTCAAATATTAAAAGTGTAACCTTCAAGGATAGTACTGGGCAGGTGAGCTTAACCCAATATAGCTATATTGTGAACTAAACCTCCTTTTTATGTATGTGCTGGCACATAGTGTTATATAATGTTTGTTTGGAGCACCGGACCTCTCTTTTGTTCCTTGTAGTTGTACAGTGGTCATTTTGGTCCTTGGCTGCACCTCTACATTTATGTATACACTTGCACACATTTCATGTATTGAATGAGAAGCGCAGCCTGTGTTTTTTTTTTTTGTTACTGTTGCTAGTTTCACTTTGGGAGCCTGACCCCTCCCACAAAATGGCTGCTTGCACACTGTTCAAATAGTAGGGGTGTCTTAATACAGACCTCCTGAGTACACATATAGCAGATGGATAGGGACTCACCTACAGGAGGTGCCTTGACGCTGGGCAGGTGAGCTTAACCCAATAAAGCTATATTGTGAACTAAACCTCCTTTTTATGTACGTACTAACACATACTATTATATAATGTTTGTTTGGAGCGCCGGACCTCTCTTTTGTTCTTTGAAGGAGAGTACTAAACACAAACAGCCTCACTCAACTCAACATAGGGATAGGCAATAATAAAATAGAGCCGGATCCAGACCTCCTTCCAACAGCTGAATTTCACATCCCTTGTGTGTAAGTCAGCTGTCTGTTCATTCAGTGCATTCTGAGTTCTCTTCGTAAGTACCTTTCTGCAGGTGGGGCGTTATAAGACTACTTACATGTGGTGAGCGGTGTGAGATGCGGATATTGTACAGTAAGGGCTTGGCTAGGCCCTTACGTATAACCCAGTATTGCGCATGGACGGGTTTCTATGCAGAATACTTAAACTGTAACTGCCTTCCGCATGGAAGAGATCAAGGGGGAGTGTGCTGATGTCTTCCATGTGGAATATAGGATAGCAATGTCCATACATTCATAGCTGCAGGGCTGTGCACATACAGACTTTGGGCCGGATCCTCAGTTACGGCATTTGCATAAGTCCCTTGTCTGGGAACATCTGTGCACCAGATTTTCCACGTACGTAACTAAGTTATGTATGTCAATCAGTACGCAGAAGGGGCTGACCCTTCAATTACAATGGTCGTATCCCCGCCAGACGAAGATAGCCATGTCAATGAGGGGTCTGGGAAGCCCCATTATGACTAGGTCTGTGGCAATTTGTCCGTAGAGCTAGTTGTAGTACTTAAGGTAGAAATCTGGACAGGTAAGTGTCCAAATTTCCTACCAACAGTGGGGAGTGCAGGGGGCGTGCACTCCCTACATAATTACATAACTACATAACTATGGACACTCACACGCATGTAAAGCTTGCAGGGGTCAGGATCTACCACTTTGTCCTTAGGTCTGGATCCACTCCATAGTTACTAATGGAAAAACAACTGGTAGGAAAAGTTGAAAACGGGCAACTTAAAATATAACTGCACAATAGTACGCCAGGTGAAAAGGAGAAACAGCTTTAAATAATAAAAGTGTAATTCCCAAGGGGGATACCCACTTATGACAACATAGGGATTTCAGGAAGAAAACGACTCACTTGCTGTCAAAATGCCTTGGTAGGTACATAAGGTGGAGTTATTGAGATATCTGCATTGTGAGTGTTTAGTAGTTAAATGCTCTAATTTAAAAATTTTATGTGCTGAACGATGATCCCCTTTTGTTTTCTTATTTTTTTTTCTTTTTCATGTTATATCCAAGTTTATTCTATTAAAGATATTTATATTATTTCTGTACAGAAATTTTGATCTTTTTTTGGGACTTCTTCAATAATATTTTTTGTTATAACATTGGCAAATTTTTAAGTATATAGTAATATAGTAAAAAAAATATAGTATACACAAATCTGAGTTAAACAATAAATCGGTACAATATAAAAATATAATATATACAAATCCGAGTAAAAGAAAAAAATATATTTTAAGAAGTCATCTTCTTTCTTTCAGTAACTAGGCTTGGAAATTCCACAACTGCCTCACCACCATCCATGTCTCCAGACATGTCTGATGCTATAGAGTACATGGACATGCTGGATTCCATAATGGTTTCTTCCTGCTGTTCACCAGGCCAAACACCAAGTAACAGCACCAAGCAAGTAGATTAGCAAATCATGGGCCTTATTCAGGGTTAGGCTGTGGAGGGGAACACTTAGGGTTAGGCTCCGGGGAGGGTGCAGGGGGATGACTCAGGGTTAGGGAGTGGGGTTGCTTACCTTTCGGAGCACCGTGTTCAGTGCTCCGGGGATCGATTGCTATGCAATCGAGGCATAAGCAATCAATACGGCTCTATCGAAATATTGCCGTCCACAACGGGGACCCGCACTCCTGCAGACTGACCCTACCCTTCCATTACTCTAACCCTAACCCTCCCCTTTCATTACTCTAACCCTAACCCTCCCCTTTCATTACCCTAACCCTAACTTTCCCTTCCCCAGAGCCTAAACCTAAAAGTCCCCGGAAAATATTACTTACCTCTCTGGCCAGGTCTGCAGCAGGTGCGACAAGTTTGGAGGCTTCCAAAAAAAAATGGGTAAGTATTCCGATCGACATATCCATTTTATAAAATTAGCTTTCGCCTGTCTCTGTTTCTAAAAGGGCCTTTTCTTGCCAGAAACTCCGTCCCCTTTGCCATACAGTATGTGTGACCTCTCTGACTTATAGTGTATGTGACCTCTGCCATACAGTGTGCCAGATACCTCTCGCTATAAGGTGTGCCATTTACCTCTCTGTCATATAGTGTGCCATATACCTTTCTTCCATATAGTGTGCCATACACCTCTCCCCATAAGGTGTGCCATTTACCTCTCTGTCATATAGTGTGCCATATACCTCTCCCCATAAGGTGTGCCATTTGCCTCTCTGTCATATAGTAAGCCATATACTTCTTTGTAATATTGTGTTTCATTTAGCTCTCTGTCATATTGTGTGTGTGTGTGTGTGTGTGTGTGTGTGTGTGTGTGTGTGTGTGTGTGTGTGTGTGTGTGTGTGTGTGTGTGTCTTTGTGGGGGTGGAGATTGTCAAATTTTGGATCTGCTTTAGTAAATTGAGTGCTTGTATTTGCCCCTCAGGCTAAAAGTTGCCATTTAGCTCCTGCTAACTCTGTTTAATTTTGTTTAATGTTACAGCCATGAGTGACTGAATGACTTGCAGACATTTTTTTTATCTGGACAAATGATCTTTTTAAAAAATCTTACACTATCTCTCCATATTACTTCAGAATGAACAATTGATTCACCTGCTAATGGGAGATTATAATCATCTGGTTAATGTAATTGCTTATGTTATATTGCAGGTAATATTGTTATTGGTTTTATAATTGTTATACAATTCTTTTTTTATATAGAATAAATTGTATTATGGATGTATTGGCTTGTGGTATCCATATAGCACAATCAATAAATCTATAATTCAAATGTACAAAATAGAAGTGTCTCAGACCAATGTATAGGTTAATGCAAACAGGTGCATGAAAGGCCGGAGTAATCTGCGAGCAACAGAAACACAGGAAGGAAAATACTCCAGCAACACTGCCATCAACCAGTAACTAACTATATTAATATATTTGTAAAATAAAATGGTTGTCACTATATATATATTTGTCAATATATATTATCATTTTTATATAAAGAATCAGATTTTTTCTAGTGTTGTGCTCTTTAGATTTTAGTGATTGTTTTATCTGTAAGTGGGTGCCAGTATGTCATAGGGGTTCAGTGTCTATATATAATTGTATCCTTATTATACTCGGCCAGGACATAAATATGCTGCACGTTTGCCAGGTAAGTGCTGTGCAGGTGACAAACTGGTGTTGTGCCATCTCCAATCCCCTTATATACCCCACATGTAATACAATGGAATACTATAAAGTATATGTGCAGTATATTATGGGTCACGCTATAATGTATTTGGGGTATATTAGGAGTCCGGGAATAGCATAGTATATACTGTATATAGTGTGTCATTTTCAAACCTAATACACCCCATATGTACTATATAGTGTTGCATATTCAGTCCCTTAATATACCACACATATATTAAAATTTGCCACTGCACTGCTTCTCTCTGCCTCGCTCCTATCGACCAGTCCCGCGGTGTCATTAATATGTAACATGGCTGATTTTGGAGCTGCTGCGCATACTCTGCTGCAGCAGCTCCTCCCATTGGTGATTGCAGCGTGCTGCCCAGGGCCGGATTATCCATGGGGCGATCGGACGGTCGTCCCTGGGCCCCCACACACAAAGGGCCCCCACAAACTGCAGTTACAGAGGATGGATGTCAGTGATTGATATCCTCCTCTTAAGCACAGTGTATCACAGCCACCGTCATATTTCGGCAGCTGCGATAGTGTGCTTAAGAGGATGTCAATAACTGACATCCATCCTCTGTCACTGTAGCCGGGGCGCAAGGGGAGAGCAAGGAGGCGGAGCCTTCACATAGTGCTCCTGCCCCCTACCTGTACAGAGCTGGCTGTGCTATGCACAGCCCCTGCTCTGTTTACAAGACAAATTCTTCAGAGTGCGCGCCGTGGAGGACAGAGCCGGAGGAGAGGCAGCAAAGGTAAGTTTACTATACAGTTTTTAAACAATGGGGTTGAGGAATTGGTATTTTAAGCAAAGGTAAGTTTACTATACAGTTTTTAAACAATGTGGTTGAAGAATTGGTATTTCAACATAGAGGGGGCCCAAAGGCTGGGTGGACACAAATAAAAAGGGGACAATAAGGTTTGCTGAAAACACATAAAGGTGACAATCAGATTGACTGGATACAAACAAGGGGCAATAATACTGGTTGGACACAGAAGGAAGGGGCAGAAGGTTGGTTGAATACAGAGAAGGAAGGGGTATAAAGCTGACTGGACACAGGAGGGGCAATAAGACTGGTTGCACATGGGAGGAGGGGCAATAAGGCTGACTGAGTAGTAATAAAGATGGGGTAATAAGACTGGTTGGACACAGAAGGAGGGGCAATAAGGCTGACTAGACGGAAATAAATAGGGGGCAATTTTGCTGTATGTTAATGTAAAGCAAGCCCCCCCCCCATGATTTATTTGCCCAGGGTCCCCCACAGACCTTAATCCGGCTCTGGTGCTGCCTCGTGAGCTTTGTGGGAAGTAAGTAACATTACTTCCTCTGGTAAAAATAGAATAAAAATGGTATAATGTTATAAATCAGGGATCAGCTAAGAGGCAGGAAAGGAAAGATTACACGCAATCAGAGTGGCCAGCTGCATTCTCTACCAGCCAGACAGTGAATGGCTGTAAGCATGCTGATTGGTGGATGGCTGGAGAGACAAGGGTAAGGGTTTAATATATTTAAACTTTGATTTATTGATTTTTTTTCTAACGTATGTTAGTGTGTGTGTATGTGTGTGTATGTGTTTGTGTATGTGTCTGGATCCAATCCACAATTACAAACAGTTATAATATACTACTTAAAATAGATTTTTTTTTTTTATTATCCCTTTTTTTTTTTTTTTTTTTTTATTGTCCCATTTTTTCCATTTATTTTCCTATGCTATCATTAGCGCTTTTATCCATCTGGATTTTGTTTATCAGACACAATACTTGTTTTAAATATATCTATAAGTTACCAGTGAAAAGACTTAGAAAGTGTACAGAATAAGTGTTTAAGCATCGTTTCCCATCTCCCTCTCTTTGTAAAACCTACATTTTCATTCAGCAGTTCCTCTAGTGCCTTGTCCCTGTGCTGAATCCCTCCCTCCCTTTCTGCCCGCAGGACCCAGATCTCTATAGCAGATGATATGCAAGCTCTAATGCTGCTTTGTGTTTCATTGCTGCCGAGCATCTCTATATTAGTTATGATTTTGAAAGAGGGAGAGGCAAATTTTCCCAGAATCTGCTGTGTCCCCACATAATCTCTGAATAATCTGCCTTCTTCGTCATGCTGGTAAAGAAGTCAGATGGGTTTCTGTGATTTATAACACAGCTTATTCCATCCTAATTAATTTCTTATCTACCTGATCAAAATTGGCTTCCTTTTCCAGTTTTATTATTAATATTGTCTTTCATTTATAATCACTGACATTATACACAGCACTGTATAGTGAAGGAATTGTGATGCAGATAATTAAAATATAATGACATGAATCAGAAGGTAAAGTCAAGTCTAGATAGAAATTATTTCTAGAAACTGACTGAGAGCTAAACTATCGAGCTCTTTTTTTGGATTTGATTGTATGTATCAGGTGTCCAGATGCAAAAAGTGTGTACTTTGAATTTGAAATGATCATTGTCTGTTTACATTGTCATTGTACAGTGTGCTTAAAAATAGCAAGTGGCTTGATGTTTGTATTAATATGCTGAACATTACACAGTGACAAAGGACCTATCACCTATCTTTTTATATGTGATCGCGGTGCCATTATTCTAAGTCTGTTTATGCCTTCATAAGCATGTCCTGCATATTTCTACATAATGTATGCAGTAGGTATCATATCTGTTCTATATGCCTCCTTTATCGGCTGTGCTGCATTACCCACCTTAATATACTATTTGACTGTCTTTATGGCTCCCTGGATCCATTCTATAGTGCTAATAAGAAAATATGAGGTAAAAATGAAAGAAGTTACATATATCTCCTATATTGCTATAATGCACAAGGCCTGCATGCTACACTTTCTTTACCTTACAATAGTGTATATAATTGTTTTATCTGTTCCTCCATCTTTCAAAAATTGCCTACATGGATCTTATCAATTACACCATCCAGCTTGGAGAGCAGAAAATAAGCATAGCTACAAGTGGTTGTTCCTAAGTCTTAAAAGCATTACCCAATATGCTAAGGTGTTAAATGACCACATTATAATCTTATTTTCTATGAGGGGTTTTATTTAGGAGCGGACCCAGCCTTGCGTAGGGGTGAAGGGAGGCCACTGTCCAAGCTTGCAAGGAATTGCGCAGGGAGACCTTTATCTTAAGATTCCCGATTTGTCCTGACATAAAATAAGGAAACATCAGAAATCTGGATAGCACAAAATGTGCATAGCACGCCCCCATTGTACTATCTGCTTATGTCCCCCCTCACATTAGCGTAACCAAGCACCCTGTCACACCCCCACCGGTGGAAAGTGTGGCTCCGGATCTGTTATGGAAGTGTGGCCTGTGTAAAATGCAGTCATCTTCTGATCTTTGCAGTCAGAGAATGACCAGTTTGCATGAGTCTGGATCCATTTTCTGCACAATAAACAAAACTTAAATAAAAACTATAAATATATTAACAACAATATTCATTTGTGCTTTTGCCATAAAAGATCTTTACACTGAAAGCTCTCCAATGTAAGGCTATTTAAAAATCATTTAAGGCCATTAAGTAAATGTGTCCCTAAGAGTAAATTCCAGGCCCTTGACTCGATACCGGAAGACTTCCTGGGCCTGGCCTCTTTTATTTGGAATGCTTCTGCGGAATTCTCTGGCATTTGCTTGAAACTTATAAACTTAAATATCCCCATGTACTTTTCATCACATCAGACAGACATGTAACTTCTCTCCTAGAATCTATGCAAAATACAGACTATTAATAACTGACCATTTCATAAAATAAGTGTGCTGAAAGTTCTGGGCTCCCTAACTATCTTCTGAAGTGAGAAAAAATCTATTATTAATGATCTATTACACAGATGAAAAAAGGTTTTCTTTTTTAGATGTCTACAATTCTATTCAGAAATTGAAATACTTAAATAATGCATTATACTTAGTAAAAAACTGATTTATTTTTACATCTTTTTGCTTTCTTCAGCATTTCCCTATAGGGTTTGGGATATTATTATTATTATTATTATTATTATTATTATTATTTTTGTTTAGTTTTTTCATACAAACTTTTAAGTTAATGCAAGAATTAGTCTGTATCTGTTTTTGTCTATATCTTTCTCTCTCACTCACTTTCTCTCACTCTCTCTCTCTCATCTCTATTTCATCAGTATAAACAGCTCAAAGTAACAGAGCACGTACCAGTACATTCATATGCAGGTGACCAAAGGAAAAAAGACGGGGTTAATATTTAGTATGAAGCGACTTCCATCTGTAAATGTGGTTTCTTTTATAATCGGAGCACTTTCCATTCAAAAACAAAATATATTCTATAACAGCTGGGATTCTACCCTAGGGAGTACCACAGAGCTTGCAATCAATAATGCAGAGCTTGTCAAGGATAATCATCTGAGGTCTTTAGGACCGCTCAGGAATCCTGATGTAGAGCTAGTATAAGGTTTGCAATCTCTTGTTTGCTGGCATTTGGAAATCTTCTCTCCAAACAGCAAGACACCTTTCTCCTCCTCCTCCTGTGTACCAGCTGCACCCCCAACTCTGTCCTGCTCCCTCCTGTTACTGTGTATGCTCAGGGTAAGCCTCTCCCACCCCACCCAGAGAAGAGAGGTCCCTGGCACATCTTATTGAAGCATGTGTCTTCTTTCCTACACCTCAGAGCTATGTGTTTTGCAGTAACTTGGAGGGACAGACTGGTCACTACAAGGACAGCAAGGTCCCCACCCATCATGCCAATGCTAATTGCGAGTGATTGATGCTGCCTCTCAACAAATCTCCCTTCTAAATACAATGAGAGCAGTGGCTGCTGTGCATTTCAGCACTCTGGACCAACAACATCTCCTCCCCACACTGCACATCTGGAGGCCGAGAGTTGAGGGACCACACGGAACATCTGGGAGTCTCTGCCAGGAGAGAAACTCTTGATTTTACCTCTGGTGAATTTGTTTCGTTCATTTTTTGTTTATTTGCAGGACCTACAGGCTAACATGCACTTTATTTCTCAGAAACTCCTTCCAAATAGCAAGAACATAGGGGGTACCTGCTCCATCTGAACTGCGACTGGCTTGGCCAGGGACATGGATGGTAGGAGGTGATGATCTACTCTCCTCCTGAACTCTTGGATACAGCTTCCAGATAGAATAGGGGCTCATTCTCCTGAACGGGAACCTGGATACCATACTCCTGATCGCTAATGAGCTCCAATAAAAGGATTATAACTCCTCACACAGGGACTTCTCTCTAATTAGGACACAGAAAAGCATCTTTCAGTAAGTACATACTTTGCTGAATGTCCTTGGGCTCATTTGCATTTCTTTTATTCTTTGCACGCTGCCAGCGGAGATGCAGGTGAACTCCCTTAGGGGCTGGAGAGAGATGGGGAAGAGGGTTTTTTCTTAATTGTTCCTCATTTTGGTGGAGATGAGCTTTGATGATGTCACTCTTTGAACAGGTTCCTGCGTGTTGGCTCTGTGGCTTTGAAAGCACTTCCCTCTGATCTCCGTTATCAGCATGAGATATGTGGAGGTGACTGTAGCACACCTAGTATTTCTCATCCATACATATGAGCCTCCATGGAGCCCAAATACATCTATCTAGAGCTATATTAGTCACGCATCTTTCATTAGGCTCATTATAAATCTTATATAGCATTCCTTTGTTATAAAGTTACTGATTACAGTAATGTTACTGTACAGAGATATACATGCATTTACAGGTATACCAATGCTATAACTATACAAAAGAGATATAAATAGAGTATCAGTCACGGCACTAATAACTAATATCCAGAAGCGTCTGCACGGGTCACTACCCTGGTGTCATCGGTACTTACTGTGTGAATTAATGACTCCTTTACTGACCTCCTTAAGAGTCAACTGATGAAGCCTCTTAGATTAAAACTAAAGTACCCGCACGCCTTAAAAAGCGCAATATTCATCCACGAGAAAGATCTTTTTTTTTTCTTGATTCGCAACTTTCATCGGAGGCTGTGCTTTAACCCATCGCACAGTGCTGATGCTCCAGTTTGATAGATGAGCGACTGTCTGTAAAGAGCACTCCGACCATTAGCATCCAGAGAACATTAGCAGTCAAATTGGTCCCTAAAGGAAAGCGGCGGAGGGATGCAGCGCCCCCTGGTGGACACGTGCGGAAACTAGTACTGAAGCTGTGTGATCAGCGCGGTCGGAGAAGGTGCTGGTGAGACAGCATAGAAGTGTGGGGGGGTTTTATTGTTTAAAGTGTAGTGTGTGACTTTTTATACTTTTAAATGGACGCATTGCAGTAACAAGAAGTAAAGATATGATTCTCAAAGCGAGGATTCAAGTTGGCGTAGCTATGATTATATTCTTCATATCACTTTGAAGCCATGGGCAGTGTTGTGTGCACTGATATTAGTGTCTGCAGTTACCCTTTCACGAGGAAAGTAAAGCAAGACATTCCTCTTAACGTTCTTTGAATTGGTAGATTGGGGCAATAACCCATATTGGGGATTGCTCCACCAAGGTGTCTGCACACAAGGTGCTTTCATTCCACGTCAAGCATGCTGACCTCAGCTCATAGTTTACAAGCTCATAGTTTCCCTAGCTAGGGTAGTCTCCGGGTTTCCTGCATTTACCCATGTATTTATTACTAGGGAATAGATTGTCTTTTAATTGTTTTATGCTATTTCCTCTTGTAGTGTGAAAACTTGCATATACAAATCAGTAGGTGTTAACTGTAGACAGAAATAAGTTATCTAAAAAAAACCTTGTGATTCATTTTAATTGGTCTATAATTAAGCTGACATGATTTTTTTTTTAATATAAAGAGATATACAGATACAAGGACTTTAAGAAATTGAGTGTTAAGTGACTTACACAATTTGTACATAAAAAAGTTAAAGCTGAGTTTAGAGAATTGCAGTGTTAGCAGATGGCCATAAAACATGCAGTAGAATATGGCGCAACAAATCACAAATAATAATGACATTATAACATATATAACACTGATGCATAGTTTAAAAATT
>WWET01003053.1:122378-134473 GCA_011038615.1 Limnodynastes dumerilii
CCCAAAAAAAGCTTTTTTTCCTGGATTCTATATATGTTAATATCAGAATTTATATTTGTAACTCTTATATTTAAAGTATGCTCCTATGTTATAAGAAAAAAGTGCATTTAAATCAGGGAGGTTTTCTTATCGTAATTTAACAGTACAACTCGATACCTATCGTGTATGAAAGCACAGGGCAGTGCACCTTGGTGCAGCTTTAAACCTCATTTGCTTTTGTAATGTATTGCTTTGTGAATGCCATCCCTCAAGCAGAAGAAACAACTGTACTTGTAAAGGGTGTTGTTTTTCAAATAATTGTGAATGGGCAGAAGCTTGCTGTGGGCCCAGTGCCAATGCCATGTCTTTTTTACAACCATTTGCATTTCTGTACATGTTTCTTGATGAAATTCAGTAGACAAGTATAGAAAGATGGCAGCTTCAATCTGTAGGTAGATCAGTTAGTTGGAGAGGTTTCGGGGAATGCTGAAGCTGTCATCTGATTAGCGATCAGCTAGCACATCTGAAGGCATAAAAATAACATAGAAAGAATAGACCTATAACAGATGGAGATGTTCTGAACCTCTCTAAAATAAATCTTTGTTGTGACTTGTTTTAAATAGATCATGAATACCGGTATTACAACTAAAATTGCTTATTAAAGAAAAGTGGAAATGTCAAGGGTCTCTGTGCTTCCTTGCAAGAAAGAAAATGAGGTCAAGAATCTCTTAAATCCATGTTCTGTTATTATGAGTCATTTCAGCTTTTTACTCTGAAGAATGGAAAAATGGCCAAGAAATCCCACACACTCCTAATTTGTCTTCATAGTCTGGGTATCAGTATAATATAAATCTTCTCTAATTGTCAGATAAAAATACAGTCATTCTAATTCTAAAATGTACATCACTAGCAGCAGCTGTTACGATTATGTTAAAACCATCATTTTATAGAAGCTTTAACATGTCTGACCTAAGATTTCATCTTACTCAGTTGTCGGTTTTATGCATAAGAAGCATATACATTTCTGACATATATTAGCGTTTAATTATACATTTACATTTTGTATATTTTTCACAATCATAGTATTCCCGTCAGAGGTTTTTCTTAAATTCTGTATTTAAAAAACTGTCAATATGGCACGCTAAATCTGGATTTTCATTGCTAACTTTTAATACAAGCAACCAAATGTAATTGTTGAATTAAATGGGTGGATTTTCAGCTAGTCTCCGGATTAGAGTCAGTTTGCCCCTATCATATAGCAATTCACATCCATCTATATATTAAGTGAACAGAGTCTTTGTATTCATTTACAATTATGTGTTTTCTTTCTAAATTTCAACTACCAGATGTACATGGAAATGAAGTAATGGTAACTTCTAGCGATTAGTATTTTTATTCCATATCTATAAATCGTAAAACAAATATATTCCGAAGGTAATGAAAAAAATTGCATTTGTGTTGTTTGAAAAAGTAAGGGTTAATCAAGTGTTGATTCCTAAGGCATTTTAAACTATCAAAATATTTCCTATATAGTAAACTATTCCTTAAGGGGATACAATTGACCACTTAAAGACAATGTCAGATGGGCAGTGTAGGTGTCACTGGTTCATAGGGGGAATGTGTACACATTTGTGTGTAGACTGGCATACACTCAATCAATTGCTATATGTTCCCGTCTGCTGACCTGATATGAGTAGAAGTATAGAATATCCTGGCATATCACCCGCTGATCTTATTTTTATGCTGCTTTTGACCAGGTCACTTTTTTCGTTTTCAAAAAGTGCAGTGATACTGCTTGCGGTGACATCATCTCAGTGCAGCACAGAGTGAATCAGCAGTAAGGCTGTTGCTCGTTGCATGTGTTACACAGATGGATCTAAAATGGATGGCAGAGAATTATTATTTTGGTGTAGGTTACCAATTATCCTCTGTATTCAGTGTCAGCTGTCAACTCTATGGCCATTTTACAGGTATCTCATCCCTACACAAATTTGAGGGTGTCACATTCTATGTTTCAGTTGAGCTATCTAGAAAGCAAGCTCATTTCTAGCACTGTAACCTTTCTCTATACATTTCACTAGTAAGATTTCAGGACCATGTCATTGTAATTGCTATCTTTTGGTCTTGCAGTTAAAGAAGTAAGGTATTACACCTTTAATCATGTCACTATATAGCCCATGTGACTGTAGTGCAAAGTATGTACATCCAGTGCTGTTCTTCTCTTCTATGCTTCAGTGAATCTGGTAATTATATAAGCTATTAGTAAGACTCTGGCAGGGTACTGCATGATAGGATGGAGTAAAATGTCAGGATGCTCTCTGTATAACTTCTCATACTATTTTCAACCTTTATGAAAGTCACTTTACACTGTCTCAGTAAGAATAGGCTTAGTACCTTTCCAGTTGCTTTACTGAACCCCTTTTAACAACACCTTCATCTGTCTTACACAACCTCACTTATTAATGAATGATAATGTTCCATTGACCCTTACACTGTAGCCAGGAGTCATTTCTTCACAACAACATTATTGCTGGAACCTACGTCTGTCTGTATTACTCATCCTGCGCTCTAATCTTTTTGGTGTTCTTGTTCTGGTCACACAGACCTATTAAATGACTTGCGCTATTGCATGTATTACTGGCAGCCTATAGATTGTCCCCACTAATGACTTTACATAACTGCATTATATTGCGCTGTATAACACATCTTTTTTTATGCCTCTTTCACATCATACTGTCCTATTTAACCTAATAGTGTACATTTACCCATGTTATTTATCCATTCATCTTTTACTGACATCTTTTCTGCCTTCATTTAACTCATCTGTTTATTCTAGCTGATTAACTATGTGTGAAAACCCTCAATATAATCAGCTTGTAGGCCAGCTTGTTGGATAACAATCACATTTTTTTGCTTTCTGTCCGTGTGAGTCTTATATCTTTTTTTTAAATTATTATTATTATTATTGTTTTTTATTTTTAATGGCTGATTAGCCTATAGCTTAGCCTTATAATATATCATATTTGATGTCTCCTCACATCCATATACAGATTCTGTCCTACTTGTATATTCACATCTCCTAATAATTTCCAATTTACATGTATGTAATTATTACTGATAATGGATTCTTGTGCTCTGATATATCACTGCAAGGTCTTTTTTTAGTTCCCGTTGTCACAGAAGACTGATATTAGGCGTATATGTACCTGTTCTGGCACTCTACACATTGTAATTTTACGAGTTAGTATCTTGCCGATACTGGGAACAAGGCTGGCTCTAAAATGAATTAGTTTTTCATGTGTATTATAATATGCACCTTGTGCATTGAAATCCTTTAGCTTCAGTTTTAATTGCAAACTCTGCCGAAATGAACCAATTCATCACAGAATCCATACCATAGTTTTAGTTTAATTGTGTTTGTTAACCTATTTAGCATCACGTCATTACGTGTAGGCTACGTGTTGCAAATAGAGTTTATTGTTGAAAGGAGACAACTGGCCGGCTCCAGATCCAGGGTTAGGAGCAATCACAAAAAAGTGCAATCTGCTCTTGGTAAATGTGAGGGGTGTGTGTGTGTGTGTGTGTAACTATAATTTAGAGTTGAGGTAGGAAATGACACATCTCAACTCTAATTCTGTTTTCACTGTTACATACAGTTCCAGATGGTTTTGCCAAAGTGCAGTTTTGCGCCTGTTTTTGCTGCTACTGTCAACAGTGGATCAGCTCTAACATCTATAAATGTTGTACTGTTATTTGTTGACTTAATGTTATTTTATAGTTTTGTCCTTGTTGTTGTTTGTATTAATTAAAGCAAACTGTTAAATCTATTTCCCAGACATTTGTGGGATGTAATGCCTTCTGATAATTCCTAATAATTCCTAATATCTGTTATTTGAATGATGTGGGCACTGAGGAGTGTTGACACTGCTACTGACATCTCCAAATATAACATATTGATGTACTTTGCTTGTAATATGACTGAAAACAGTTATTCTGAGCAAATTTTCGAGTGATTTTGCTAGGGACAATCAGTGCAAATTGCCAATTTCCTTTGGACTGGCGCCTGATTGAATTAATTTCTCAGTCTCACAGAAAACGAGCCTTTTAGCTAATTTAAGTTTCATTATTCTGCGCAGAGAATCTGTTTAGAGTCTGAAGTGGGTGCAGTGAATGAGACCAATTTTCGTTTATTAATTGCAAGGCGGCTCAGATCTAATTTAGCATTTAATGCTTCTTACCGCACATCGTGGAGGACTTACAATGGTGGCCATGTTTAATCACTGCACAAAAGGATTCTGCATATGGTGTTCCCCTAGTAATTATGTTTGGCTTCACAAGTTTACTTGAGCACTTTTTATGGACACAAATATTTAACAGTGCTGACTATGAAATAATTTCTGCAATACAATAACTGCAATGAAGTAATCGTTCCTGTGTACAAGTAGTCACATCCTTTATACACAACTTCCAATATTGCTGCTGTGAGCTGAGCCTCGTAACAGAATTTGTTTAGGGACCCAGAATTTTTACTCTTCAATTCATGAAATAAGTATTTTTGTTTCTGCAGCGAAGAGAATTGTATGTAGGCTGTAACCATTTTTATACTGTAGAAAACAAATGTCTTTGTACTATTTTAAGTAGGAGAACTGTTTACCAAGGGTGTGGAGGTGCTTTGATCTTCTCACTTAAGAAATGGCTATGCTGCATAGTACCTGCCACTTAACCCGCAAATTGTATGATGCATGATACTCCAGGCCATCAAGGGCTTCAGACGTGACTGGGACAATTAAATAAGGGGTTACTGCTGGAATGTGTCTCTCTTATGGGATACCCTGGCTATAGGGGAACCAGCATTGACAGGTCAACCTCCCTGATTCACCGATAATACGGTTGCTGACACTAAAAGAACAATTCTAGTTTAACTGACTGATGAAAGACTCACTTCACTGGATAGTAATGCTTATGTAGCGTACTAACTAAACATGACACTCCAGCGCAAACACGTGTATTAATTCACAAATGCAGCCCCATAAAATATTCCTCAGTTCCCGCACGCAGGCAGTGAACATCATGTTGCTTATAACAAATATATTATTTAGCACCCCAAGCAATATTATACTGTTTAATTTGCAGTCATTTCTAATGAACACATCGTACAATACAAGAATAAAGAGAAAATCCTGCTTTACTTTTCCTCCTCACAAACTCTATAGTACGTTTTACATAGTGATGCAGAGAATATTTCATCTTTCACCTCCATCACTGTAGCACTTCATATGGAGTCAGTGTAGTAAGGTTATTATCTTTAGTGTATCTTTGTGTTGGGAGAGAAATCTAGAACCCACTGAAGTATATAAAGGATCCATTGATATTATTATGAATGGTGTAAACTGGTGGGGTTAAATATTAAACTGGCAAAGTCAGCACCATGTTCGGTGGTGTTGAAATAGAAATAAAGGTTCAATCTATTAGTGTGTTCCAGGAAAATAACGCCCTGTAATGTAATACGTTGACAAGGATTTTGACCCCCAATGTCTTACCTGTTATGCACTCCTGACCACTATTGGTCTGTGTCAGCCACACATCATTAACCACACCGCTCAGACTGTCTGACATTTATAATACGTTAATAATATCCATATGATGCTAAAAAAGCACATATTAGGCATGTCAGGGTTTGTTGCGGAAATCAGAGCCCTTTAGCTGAGCACTTACAATCAGGGGCCTTCCTGGCAGTTGCTTCAATAATGGGAAAAGGCTTTTATTTTCAGATGACAGGAGCTTAATGGTTGTTGCTTGCTTGCTGACTGAACCAGGAACTTGTAAATCTTGAAGGTGCTTGTCTGGATGCAGACTTCCAACTTCTGCTCCCTTTCTGTGCAGCTCAATGGGCAGTTGGATTGCGATTTCTTTTCCACGCTGTGCATGATCAGAGCTGTGTGAGAGTCTGTTCTGCTTGATTAAAATGTATTCTGACCCACCCAGGCTTAACAGCCTTGAAACTTTAGTGGGGTTGGATTTAGCTGGAATTCCCTCTCGATTTACAGTATAGACATTCCCTCTTTTTGTGTACCCATCAAGACATTTGTACTTCCAGGAAAGATGGACATTAAGTTAGTCCTTGGCTGTTGGAATATGGTTAAAAAGCAATCACATGGATATATGACGCAGCGTTAGTAAATCCCTCTGAATCTTTAGTTTCTTTTGCAGTCTTCAACTTTTACATTCGAACTACAGCTGTGAATATTAAGCAACTTTTATTTTACTTTATCATTTTATTTACAGATTTTTATTTGGTGCCAGATTATATAGCACTTTACAATTTTAACAATCAATATAACAAGTGGGTGGTGACAGACAGATTGGGTTGGTAAGAGAGCCTTGCCCGCAAGTTTATAATCTAATGGACATCTACAACAATGAATTATCACTGCAAATGTATTGCTATTTTAGGTTAGGGATTAAAAAATTCATGTCAAAAGATAGTGGAACCTAAGCATATGAAATCATCTGAATGTGAGGCAACTGTAATGGACCATATACTGCACCCACAGGTTTTTTAAATTCTTTTTATGGTGAAGAAGTGACAGATTGGATAGTAGCTTAATAAATGACACCTATACAACATACCTGTGGAATACTATCTAACAGGATGGTCAACTTAAAACAGTTTAATAGAAGCAAAACCAGGAAAATTGTTTTGTGTGTTTAACATTGTTTGCTAAGCCAGTTTGGCTTTGGTAAAAGCGGTTAGGGGTTCCTGGGGTTGTGAATGGAGAGTGAGGGCAGGCTCCATCCATTAGGCCCATTTTGGGGTTTTGGGGTCTCCAGACTATATTAGTCTGATTAGTACATGTACCTGTGTGTGGGTGATAAAAGGATGTCAGGTCAGATTTCGAGTCTCTCATATATTGGGAAACTGGGGCCACTAGTGAGAGACACTGAAAACATTGTGTATGCTGAACTTGAGTCTTGATTTGTTTGTGTTGTACACTAGGTGCTGCATGATAAGGCAGGGACACCTGAATGTACTAGAGAGGAGCCAAACAGGCTAGCATTAATTTTCTCTGTTTGCATTATTTTGGAAAACATTGCACCTATTTTAATAAAACTAACTGATTGGTTGCTATGGGCAACATCTCTACTTTTCCTTTTTTGCGCAGTTTAGTTATTCTAGAACCAAGTGTTGTGAAACTACATGTCTCATCATGCCTGCACCAAGGGTGTAGGTGTAGAGGATACCTTGCCAGGCATAATGGAGCTTATAGTTTCACAACACATAGATTGTCAAAGGTTGCCTATGTCTGCTTTAAAGCAATATACCCCAAAGGAGACCTTAACCAGTAATAAATTTACTTGGGAATAGTCATTCTTACAGATCATTTTGACATTTAGAGGAATAACAGGGAAGGTATTCAATGGACATCTAAAAAAGAAGGTATATCATTGAGGTCCTGCCAGGAGCAGTGAGGTGGTTTCAAGAAACCTATTTATTTTGGTTTTGTACAAGGTTTTTGTCTTGTTCTTTAGCTTATTATGGGCATGTGGTGGTAATGGTGTTGGCTTCTTCTTGAGCACAATCATCATTCTAAATATTTTAATCTAAAGGGCAATATATTCCTCATAATTAATTATCCTTCTTATTATTTTGCATATTAGCAACTTTTAAAATAACACCTGAGTTATCATATCTACATCATCATAACTACTTATTATCACGTTTATAAATGGAAGAAGCACTGTGGAAAGAGGCTACTCAATCACTTGTGACATAATATGAAATATCAGACTGACTATATGGGTATCGCTAAACTCTCCTACACAAATCACATCTGTTAGTACATTTTTCCCTTACTAGTTCAATACATTGCTAATATTTTCCTCGCATGATGAGTCTGTCTTTATTCTTCTGTTGCTAGACAATTGCTACTATGGCAATTAACATTTTTACTTAAAAGCTCTCGTTTTATACACTGATCCATGGTCAACAAAAGTATTAAAGCTAGTTTAACTTGATTGTAGCTGTCACCAAGCCAGATGAACACACAAAGGGAGAGGTAACTGCATTCTTTTTCACTCTCTCCATCGTTCCATAACCCAACCCGGGCACAGCATGCTCCCTGTTATAGAAGGGAAATCTTTCAATATAATACATACAAGATCTGAAATTCTCCCAGAAATACCCCTTTTTCAGAACCAAACTTATCTTTGATAGCCAAAATTAGATTTTGTCAAATTTCTCAGATTCTGAAATTACGATTTCATTCTAGTACCATAAACTAGCAGTGGCCAAGTTGGTCTCCTCTGGGAATTCCTACCATAAGCTAATGTTTCATTCAAATTTAACTTTGATTGTAGACACATATTTTATACTTACACACCTATAAAGCCCATGCCAACAAAGCGGTTTTATAAATACACTGTAATGCAAAATCATATGTGTAAGCATGAACTCATTATACTAAATAATGCTTCCCAAGGAAACACACAGTACAGCATCTGCTGGCATTTCAGTGCATCTGTTGCCTGTCTCAGCTTTTTACTGGAATAAACTGGCAACAAAATTCTATTTATTAGGTCTGTAAACTGAATAGTCCTATTGGTGCAACACTGCTCTCTGGGGCAATTACATTCAGCTTTACTATATATTAGAGTTAGAAGTAAAGCAAGTAAAGCAAGCCAATGAGCAAATGGAAACCTTTTAAAAATCATGCTGCATTAATTTTATTTATTGATTTAGATTCAGGTGGGGTTCTGTCCTAGCTTAACTCTGAATTTCAGAGACAAATTTGTAACAGTATAAACAAAAAAATATACTGTGTGTGTGTGTGTGTGTGTGTGTAATAAATAATTGGTTATACCATTTTGTAGACAGATTGGAAAGCAGAACTGAGAAACAGTTGTATAAGAAGGCAACGGGGATGAGCTACAGATGCTAGCTGGCTCTGAATAGCTCTTGCCTTGAGGAAAGAGAACAAGTAAAGGTTGCTAAAGGTTAATAGTTCATTTACACACTGAGTTCTCTTTACATGAATGCAGCAGGTTTTAGTGTATACAATTGTTTATTGCACAGTGCATGGCCAGAAAACTACGTTGTAGATACGGATGCCCGATTCAGGGAACCCTGAATCATTGATTATGCCGGGCAACATCTGCTCGGCGCATGTGCAGAACGCCAAATATGCTGTTCTTACGCACACGGCCACCATAACTACGGCGGTGGCCGTAGCTCTGGATCTGGCCCATACTTTCAGAGAGTAGTAATGGGCTTTCAAAAGAGGACTTGTGGCCTGCATACGCAAGATACATGCAATGGGCTGGATCCGGACCTTGTTAAGTGCATGAACTTAGTTACTCCTGGGCTAAACCATGTTGCTTTCAGGGGAGTCATATATCATCTGTTGCAAACAGTATTAGGGTTGAGAGATGATGTTTCCTTCCCCAAGTCTAAATAACAGTGTGATAGTGACAATGGTCAGTATCTGTGTGCAGTAAGCAATTCAAAGATATATCCCTGCATGCAAAGAATACAATTAACTTGACTCCCCCTGAAATCAACATGGTTTAGCCCAGGAGTAACTAAGTTCATGCACTTAACAAGGTCTGGATCCAGCCCAATATTCTTTTGAAAGATATGCAGTTTTGACCCTAAGCATATCATCTTACACTGCCTGGCCCTGGGGAAAGTGCATACATACACATAATAGATTCTGGGTGGCCTTTATGTATGCATAGCTCATCGTTCCACTTTAATTGAACATGCATTGTGAAACCATACCTACAACACAACAAAAATATCCACAAAAGTACACCAACCCAGAGATGTCACAGGCCTGGGGTATAACTTTTTATATGGGGAAGTAAGGGTTACATTGGTAGAAGGTTATGTTTGATTTTGTGGTAAACCGTAGCAGTGCTGTGTATGTTAGGCTAGCAGAGGCGATAGGATTGAGGCCTCTTTTTTTATTTACTTGAGCAAGACTACCCATCCACCATATTCTTGTATAGACTTATTGATGTTTACTCACAGGTTGGGTCCAGAGCTGGTGGAAAGCATGGCACGGCGATGGGTCATTAATGTTTACTAGGGTCTGGAGGCAATGTCTTAGACTGAGTTCTTGACACGACCTTATTATTTTACACTGAAACTGTTGTCTTTGTAACTTATATTATGGTATTATGAGGATGTGTATTGCAGGGGATTATGCTCTAAGCAAACGATACACCATTAGGTTGGTTAAAGCTTTGACAAATTATTCATTCTTGTTGTTTTAAGTAAAAAAATTGCATTGACTAAATATTTTATTTCAGTGTTAATCACTAGGATAACTGTAGTCTTAATCCATTTTGACAATCTTTCATACTGACCAATAAAATGGACCTGTATTGTCTAAATAATAGTGTCATTTATGTTAAGGTCAGTGGTCTTGGAATATGATATGGTATTATATATCTATTTTTAAATCCATTTCTTCTTTTTCAAACCTGGTTCAAACCACAAGAACCTCTCAGTGAATGATTATCTGTCGTCCTTATTGATAAGATCCATCACATGTCAGGCTGAGCTCTGTAACAGAAAAACATTGATTTTTTTTTTTATTTTTTTTTTACACAATAAACTCCAACCTGTTTTTTTTTCTGTTTCAAAGGTGGAAAAGCCAAAGGTAGAAGAAGATTGATTCATATCAAGCACTAAGCTAATCTCATCTCAACAACAGTCCCAACCTTGGAACAAAAGAATGCACTTTCCTTTGTCATCTCTGCAATATAAGACTTTATTTCTTCATCAAAATCATTTTCTGAGAATTATCTCTGGACTTTGAAACTCCAGCAAGTCAAGAGTTGTGAAGACCTAAATTAAATGCATAAGTGTGCAATAGAAATCACAGTAATCATCAACTACGCTACTATTGTCCATGTTTATATCCAGAGCCTCCACCACCAAACCCCAGAGAAAGTTTGAGGTTACTTCCATTTCATGTAAGCTGGTCTGATGAAATTAGGTCAAGGAGGTATAATTATTAAATATTGAACAGTGGGCAAAGAATGTTGGTTGTCCAGCATTATCCTGGACTTTACTGTAGAGATATATTTCCCAACTTTGAGCTGTAATAGCTTAACATCTTGGAATTACTGCATTCATTAAGAGAGGTCAAAAAAAGCATCTCGCTATGTACCTGTTCATGGTGCTGAATGTCCACACCCTGTGGGTGGCAGTCTCCATAGCAATGCAGCATGGACACTATGATATGTGTAAGACACAAACAAAATCCGATGAAGGCATTGTGTGGGAATATATGGCTTGTCAACCAGAATCTAAAGACATGACACCATATCTGAAAGTAAAGCTGGATCCACCAAACAGTACCTGTGGTGACCCACCAGAACCCTTCTGTGCAATGGTAAGACACCCAATGTATTATAAAATCTGTATGAATAAATGCAAATGTAATTAGGATTTCTTTTTAGGTTATCCTATTTGTTTCTGACGGTTCATAAATAACAAGATATTAGAAGGTATTAAAAAATAAATGGATAAAAGTCCAAAACAGTTTAGAACAGTTACAGTTGTTAACTGAGAAGATAGTGTCCGTGGAGGCAATTACAAGCAGCATGTAAAATGTGTATGAAAGGATTAAGATGTATTGTGTCCAGAAGCAGCTAGATGAGGCCATGAATAAATTATCAATATAATGTAAGATGTAAGCATTGCTAAGTTACTGCATAGCCTGAATTCAGGCAAATACAGCTAGACTGTGAGAGTTATGGCGTAACAAACACCGTGAAAAAATGTGAAAGTCTTAATGAACCAAATGAAGACTTAGGACATTGAGAGCAGTGCGCTGTTTATAAGCACTTGCCAGCAGCTTAGAGTTCTCCTCTGCCAGAAAAGGGGAGAGGGATTGGGGACAACAGCTATAATCTGATGGTGGGACAGACTGCACAGAACAGACACTGTTTGCACAAAGTTGCCCCTCACCCGATCCAGATAGGGACCAGCTCAGCTATGTTCAGGCCCATTCCTGCATCAGGACTAGACATATGGGAGTGCTGTTCATTTCTACCCAGAAAAAAAGTGTACCATTTTATTTAAATAAGTTATAATAATAATAATA
>WWET01003053.1:136108-160775 GCA_011038615.1 Limnodynastes dumerilii
TCTGTGGGAGCAGTCCTAACTCTAATCTTAACTCTAAATAGAGCCCTAACTTTATGTCAAATATCCAATTTCTTTTCAAACCAAGAGCATACCTCATGGAGATTCCCAGGTCTCCAAATGCTCCTCTGAGACCACACTCCCTCACAGCTGTGGTCTCAAAGAGACTTTAAAACACAAAATTCAAAAGGAGGCTGCTCAAATCAGTTTGTTAAAGTAATATACACGGCAGGTGCACTGGGCAGGGAATTTGTACAAAAAGCAAGGCATTGCCTGGCACTCTAGCCATTACTCAGTAACTAAATATGAATTTCTATCTTTAAAATAAAAATCAGAGAATTAGTTACAAAAATCTGCAGAAATTTGATAAGCTGCTCCGCCAACATCAATGCTTCTCTGTGGGAGCAGTCCTAACTCTAATATTAACTCTAACAACTCTAACTCTGGTACAAGGGAGACATTTATACCAGGCCTTAACTATGCAAGGGGTCCATGCAATCCTAGGTCACAAAGGTTCCCTAATACAGCATCTTGACAGGGCTCCTGGCTCAGAGCTCAGTCATGAAGGTTTTGTACAACATCTTGACCAGGGAGTGACCAGTAATGTATAGAGGTGTCATAGACTATAGCTCTGGCCATGTGCACATTTAAATAAAAATGTTATTAGTACCTCTCCACGTGTTTTATCAGAACACATGTGAGGGCTATTTATAATGGACATGAATGATCATTCATAAGATTAGTGCAATTCATGTAAACTTATAGGATGTGTTTTATTGATCCTTTGTCAAGACCATGGGCCGGAAGACTTCCGATGAATTGAGTTGAATCCTCACTGGAGTTCTGAGCAGGAAAGTGGAGACTTCTTATTATACTTATCCGATAAAATCACACCTATCCCTGCTAGAGTCTCCGCCACATAATACAGGAATCTATTGGAAAAAGTGGATAAGTCTATTGGTTTATTAGGAGAGGAGAGAGATATGAAGACATCCCCCCAGCACTGATCACTGATTTCTTTAGCACTGGACTCACTTTCTGTTAGCCCTGATGTCCCCATTGTTCTATATGGGGACAGTGTTACATTGGAGACACTTGTTCACCAAAAGGCGATTCCCTGGATGATGCAACCAACTATGTAATTTAGATAGGATGCAGATGCTGGCACAAAGGGGCAGCTATCGAGAATGGCTGCCCCATTCTCAATTACTTTTTAAAACTAATAATCAACATTCCAGAACAGGGACCATTTAGAATGGCCCATTTTTAAAAAATATGTCCATTATGGTTACTATTAGGCTGTAGGACAGAAAGGGGTTAAGGTTAGGCTCTGTAGAAGGGGAGGGTTAAGGTTAGGCTATAGGACGATGGTTAGGGTTAGGGGAGGGTTAGGTTTAGGCTACAGGACGATGGTTAGGGGAGGGTTAGGTAGCGGTGGTTGGAGGTTTTAGGTTAGAGTTAGGCTGTGGATAGTGGAGGGTTAAGGTTAGGGTTAGGCTGTGGGAATGGGATGGTTAGGGTTAATAAAACTTACCTTTCGGCCCTCAGCTCATTGAATATGGTGCATCTCTTGTTAGTGCCGACTGACGAACAGTGACAGAAATCAATTTGTCACAATAAAGATTTTCTTATTGGAATATTACATCCTTTAGATTTTTATTTTTTGAAATAGACACCTGGGCCACCAGTTAGGACACACTTGTTCACACAATCACTGCATCCTCTGTACAAGCTTTAGAAATTACTAAAACAAGGAAATGTACAACAGTACAGCATAGAGGCATGAACAATTTAACATAAAAAGCTTTAAATGGAAATAGATCTGCGTCACCAGCCACAGGTTCAAAGCTGTTGCCCTTCAGGCATATAGTTAACCTTCCCGTCTTGTTTGAAACCAAGTCTGCATGCATTATCACATTGATGGGGTAAGGCAGCTAAGAAGCAAGTGCCAATTTTCTCTCCTGACATAGTGTGGACACGCTTGGTTAGAGAATGCTCCTGTATTACAGCTGCTAACTCGGCTCTATTCATCACACGAACATCTGTACATTGTGTGCAGAGAAGTAACGAGGCGTCCACACTGAGATAACGGGAAACTAAAGTGCCACTTTCTGGATGCTTAGTCTTGTGCTCAGTAGCTGTTAGTGCCTAGGTGCCCGCAGGCATCCATTACATATGTTTATTTGCATTCTGGAAAACTGGATTTCTTACCCACAGCACATAGCTTTTGTTTAATGTTAATGTGGGCCACAGAATGCATAGTCTTTGTTAATATGATGTAACTGGTGTCATTGATGTTTTAGAAGCAGGTGTAGTTTTAATTACGAATGAGAGACGTGCAATAGAGGTTATATATTAAGCCAGACCCAGCCAGCCTGTGGTTCTTCTGCAAGATCTATAATGCAACTTAGACATAGCAGACAGCTGCAGTGCATGCTGGGACATGTACTATTACAACACCTGGAAGGCTAAAGCCTAGAAGTCATTACTTTCCAAAAATCTCTAACTGAGCCCCAAGAAGAAACGATTTTCATAGGGTTCAAATGCTGGAAAACAGCGTAACTGCTACTCAGGGTTTCCTACTTTCTATTTCTTTCCTTAGGGAGTAAATAGATGCCTGTATGCAGGCGGGACTTAAAGACAGGATTTAAGCAAATTGTATCAGGAATGATGTCATCAAGTTCCACCCAATCCCTAGTAACACTTGGAACTGCTGTTATGACAGGCAGGGAGATGGGACCTCCCGAGATATCAAGAGATCTGCCCAAATTTCATGAATCTTCTGGATATTCCAGGAAAGTCAGCAACCCTGAGGTTACTTGCCATTCATACATAGAAAATACACAATGCACTTATTGCTTTTCTTACCACATCTTGTAGCTCTTCACCTTACTTTCTCTTACAGTGTATGTTACTATGACACAATTCCTTCCCCTCCAGTCTTTTCTTTTGGTTAGTTATTTTTGGAATGGATTCTTTTGCTGTTCCATGTACCTTTGGCCTATATGCCATATCCTTCCTGTTAATATATCTGCAATCATAGCAATAACTCCTCCTCTTACAGTTTACATAGCCCTTCTGATAATGGGCTCCATTTACTATTGTGAGCGCAGAGAGCGCTTATTAAGGAATCCAGGCTCACTGCTCCTTGCAGCAAGCCTGGTCACATCGATGGCAATGGCCTGCGGGACTTTCACTGGAGACATTCGGCTTCTCTTGTGAATGAAGTCCCGGCAGTAGCTATATTTTGGGACTTGGAAAAATTTAAAGTCCCAAAAGTACATTCACGCCAGGACTTCATACATGAGAGCCGAATATCTCCGGCGAAAGTCCCGCAGAGCATTGTGGGACTTCAGGGAGAGAGATGCGGAGCGCAGGACAGCTGAGTTTATAACGCTTTCTTTACTTTTTTTTTGGTCTGTTTTGCCCACCGAAATACCCATTGGTGTCCCTTGTTCATATGAACAAGAAACACTATTGGTGATTCCCATGGGAAAAATATATATTTAAATGTTTAGAATTATATTTTTTATTTATTTTTTTTAATAACAAAGAAAAGTAAATGTTGATACTTTTAATATTTTTTTACATACACACATGCTGCCTGTGTATTCCAATTGTCTTCCTATACATAACTCCCACATTTCCTCCCCCTAATAACAGCTATTAGGGGGAGGAAAAAGGGGTTAGATGGGGAGACTACTGGAATGCTTTCGCCATATGGCATTGTTTAACGTAACCATATGGATTGTTAAAATCTGTGCCAACATTTAGTATATTTAGCGATCAGCCGGCCCACATTCATTAGAGCGTACCGGTGATTGGAGGTAATAATGCTATTGATCACCATGGTTTTCATTGCGATCATAGCTTTATAAATATGAAAAAAAAATGTATGAGATAAAGGGCCTGATCCAGACCTACGCTGGTGTGCGTAGCGTATTATCGCCGATTGTACCAGCGATGCACGGCAATAGGCACTCCCCTTGCTCGTCCCTAGTTTAGCATCCATGCGCTCGGCAAACCCTACCCTAACTTTTGTGTTCGTTTCTCCGCCCGTCCGTACATTCATTGCATATTAATGACGCTTAGCACACCCATACTGTACAATTTAAATGTCTCCCCCCCGCCTATATTCCTTAACTCCAGTGTCCATACGAACTTCGTACTATAACCACGCCCCTTTGTCGGTAAAAACGCAAAGTATACGGACGCCCGATTCGCCGCTATGAAAATCTGTACTTTACTACTGGAAGTTGTCACTAGGCGCATGCGCGGTGCGTTTTTTGCTGATTTTACGCTTACGATCAGCGTTGGCTCGCAAACGTGCGTTGTTCTGGATCAGGCCCAAAGACCGTTTTCTCCTGAATACAGCAAAACAGCATTAAGGATAGTAGAGCAAGAACACATTGTCAGGGGCAGCAGTTGACAGACTCGGGTCCCATAGCATGGAGTCAGAATGGCTCATCATGGTTGAGTGGTAGGAGCTGATGGATAATGGCATTTTAAAACAGTGCTCAGCACTCATATGCAGATTGTTGAGTGCAGTCTTATGCTGCAAGCTTGTAATAGCTTGCATGGAGTAACATGAGTGTGGGGGACACTGAGACGGGTTCCCCTCTCCTCCAGGCAGTGGTGTAACTAGTATGGGTTTTGTAGGGCATGTTCTCTAGGCGCTGATGGCTTTGGAGGCGCCATCAGGTTACATACCCTACAAAACCCACACAAAAAGAAAGAAAACGAAAGAATAAACCCCACTTACCTTACTTTGCGTCTGAGAGCAACTGCAGCGCAGAGCAGCATCATCCAATCAGTGTTCAGCCAGACTGCGCCGGCCTATAGGACACACTGCGAAATTAGCGCACTCTTGCAGTGTGTCATGGGACTGGTGCTGTCCGGCTTAACGCTGAGGGGAGGATGCAGCGCTGCACTGCAGTTGCTCTCAGGCGCAGAGAGAAAGGTAAGAGGGGCTTATTCTTTCTTTTCCTGGGGGGAAGCACCATTTGGGCTAGTTACGCCCCTGCTAGTTTGTAACAGGAAAGTGAGAGCTAGAATCTGATTGGCTGTTGTGGGCAACATCTCCACTTTTCCAAACTCGCAGCTTAGTAAATCTGGCCCCATAGGTCACAGCATTGATAGGCGATGGGTTGGGACTTAAGGCAGTAATATGCATTAAATGACGTCTTTAAACCTAAATGTGGGAGGTTTGTTTGCTGGCTCTCCCGGATACTGGGAGCATTTCCCGAGTTCTGTGAGATTATTTACTTGTTTACATTTTTTTTTTGTGGTGGTAGTGTGGGGGGGGGGGCACCAGAGTTTTTTTCCGCCCTAGGCTCTGCTAGGTGTAGAAACGGCACTGCCTCCAGGCAGCCACACTCCCTGAACACTCCCTGAACCCATAGTAGTTTTGTCCCTGAGTATTGTTAGACCCCAGAACTGCATGTGTCAGGGTTAATAACAGGGTTGCCTACGTTTTATTTCTCTCCTCCGGGAGATCTAGGAGGGAACTTTCTGGAGATCGGGTCGGGACTTACTGGAGATTTGGTGGCTCTTACGGGATACCGGAAGAACTGCTCAAATTCTGGGTGTCTCCCAGATATTTGGGAAAGTCGGCAACCCTGATTAATAAGATCTAAGAAAAGTTGTTAAACGGATCCATAAGTGACTAATATCTACATCTAAAGCTGGCCACACACTAGAGCTATTATCGCTGCCAGCATGTGGCTGCCGATAAACGGGACGATTTTCCCCTGGGGAAAGGTCCCGATATCGGCACCATACACTGGAAAAGGCTGGAGAGCCTGCAGCCAGCCTATCTGCAGTCTCTCTCTGATTGGCTGGGTCTCCTGTCAATCTTGACAGGAGATCCATGCAGCCAGCTTATTGGTTGGCTGTAAAAAAAAAAATATCAATGGGGAAAAAAAAACTCACGCTGACAGGCTGCTGCATGGTATCCTCTCTCCCTCTGTTTGGGTATACAGTGCTATATACCCAGACAGAGGGAGAGAGGACACCACGCTGCAACCTGTCAGTGTGTGGGGTTCTGCAGTGCTCTGCCCTCTCTCCTTCTGTGTTAAATGTCTGTCCAGCAGTCATTTTACATAGAGGGAGAGAGGGCAGAGCACTAGGTACCTCCAAAAATCGCAGCTAGGGTCCGATTATCAGGAATTACAAAAGATGCAATAACCGGGCCCCAGGGTTTTTGGAAGGTTTTATCGCCGTTTAGAAAATAAATCTGCTCCATAAACTACAGCGATATTTGGCCCAATCCGTGATAATCGTGTGTTTGGGCCGATAATCACTCTAGTGTATGGCCAGCTTAAGAATAAGAAATATGCTCAATCAAGTTTAAATCAACTAATCAATTATTCCAAGTCACCCATGTAAATTTCTCTTCTGTAGCTCGGTAACTTGCAATAACTAACCTAGCAGATATAACGGTGGGACAGCTACAGTTCCAGTTAGTTCCAGTTACATTTTCCTATACACTATATCAGTGTATAAGTGTTTGTTAATGGCAAATGAAAAAAGCAAAAAAATGCAACCTGTAGATTGATATTATCTTAACTAAGATGCTATGTTGTTTGTTTTATGTTTTCGCAAACTGAGAAGCCCCTAATGCATTTGTCTGACCCCTGGAGTATGGTAATAATGTAACTAATCTGCAGTATATCTTTCTCAGATATAAACTAATCTGAGCCTGACAGCCTAGACAGCTGGATATTCAATTACCTGTAATGACACTGTTTGGTGAGAGCAGGATATACATTCTCTGCCTGTTCTGACACATTGTCACTTTGCATTATATTAGCAATGCCAGTATTGGTTGCAGACTATAGATTAGACGGGAAAAAATTAGAAGTCCTCCTGGTACTGGCTGTTCGGGGGGAGTGGGTGACTGATGGGGCACTTGGGAATGGGGTTGACTAGTGGGGTACCTGGGGGGGGCATTTTGAGGAGAGAAGTTCTGCTCCTGACTACGGCACATGCGCAGTAGCGTCCCAACGGTGTGAACGCTACTGCATTTGCATATAACAGTGAGGAGCAGAATGGCTTTTATACATATAGATTACAGAGTGATTCACATTTAGTGGGATGCAGGGGTTGAGGACAGTTAGTCGGGTGCAGGGCTCAGGTGGGGGCAGGGGTTTGGGGCAGTTAGTGGGGGCAGGGCTTGAGGCAGTTAGTGGGGTGCAGGGCTTTGTTGGGGGCAATTAGTGGTGTATAGGGCTTGGGTGGAGGCAGGGTTTAGAGCAGTTATTGGGTGCAGGGTTCGGGTGGGGGAAAGGGTTCGGTGGCAGTTAGTGAGGTGCAGGGTGTGAGTGAGGGCAGGAGTTGGGGGGCAGTTAGTGGGATGCTGGATCTGATTGAGGGTAGGGGTTGGGGTAGTTAGTGGGGTGCGGGATCTGATTGAGGGTAGGGGATGGGGTAGTTAGTGTGGTGCAGGGTCTGAGTAAGAATGGGGGTTGGTGGGGTGCAGGGTTCAGCTGGGGGCAGTGGTTGGGTGGCAGTGGGGTGCAGAGCTTGGACAGCAGCAGAGGTTAGTGGGTTGCATGGTCTGAGAGAGGGCAGGGGTTGGGGGCAGGATCTGAGTGAGAATGGGAGTCAGGGAAGTTAGTGGGGTGCATATACTCAGATTGCCAAGCTAGTTTTCACTTATGACCACTACAGAAAAGTGTCTAAGCTATGCAGGAATGGATCATTTATATGGGTTTTACACTATTTTAAAATCACTTCTTAGCATTGCCCTAAACGTAAAATGGACCCTGCCAATACTAAGATATATGCAATGAGCATTTACCTATACCTCCCCCCACACCTTTTTTTAACTGTGCTTTTGTAACTGTGTAAGGTGAGGCTTAATTACATGCAATCAGCCCCCCCCCCCTTCCTCATTCTAGTCCAGCAGGCACTGGTGTTGGTGTACAGGGGTGGGTATTCTCAGGTGTTAAGGCACGGGGGCTCCGTCAGAGGAACGCCACCCCCCTCGATCAGGCCGCATTTACCTTATCGATGGCCTGGTCATCCTGGCGCACTGTGCCGATGCTTGCAGCGAGTGGACATACCAGGAGGTGGTGCGATTGGTCAGCATGCGTCTGGCAGGCATGCTGTGTGAGATCCTCATCGCCGTAAACGATGAGGATACAGACTTATATACGTATGTACATATATTTTATTCTAGTGGGTTAACACAAAAATATATAGAGTCCTTGTATAGTCAGTGTTTCCTCCTTGGCCTGCCAGTGTGTTCACTTTCTCTTATCAGGGACAACTCTTCTGTCTTCACTAGGTAACTAACAGTCTCTCACTCACTCTCTCTCTCTCTCTCTCTCTCTCTCTCTCTATTCTATGTTGTTTCATTAACTGCCATAGCTGGGTTGACCTAAAATTGGATCTTTCTATATGTTTACTATTCATACAAGTGACCTGTAATCATAGCCACAAAATAAGGCTGGATGGAAACTTAGCAAACAACGAGTGAATAATTCATGGCGGATTTTCTGCTTACATGTAATTAGTATCCAGTTGTATTCAATGCACTTGGTTCTTGAATTAAATACACCAAGCGCGTCCACCTTTTAAAAGAACCTAAAACTAATAAAAGTACAGCATAATATAGCCTAAATAGAATTTATCACAGGTTACGTTCAGGTTAGTGAAGGTGGGCGGGGGGAGTTAGTTTAATGAGGGAGGCTTTGCGAGCGGATTTTCCCTTGCTTAGGCCGGCTGAAGTTAGGGTAGCCTTCAGCCAGCGTAAGGGATGGAAAATATGCTCGCACAGGGGGAGTGTCGGGGAGAGTTAACGCAGATACGCTGTGCTTTACTAAGCACAGCGCATCGGCGTAGTTCTGGATCAGGCCCGAAGTCCCAGCACATATGCAGTGGTTTATACTTTTGGGACTTGAAATTTTCAGAGCCCAAAATGACAGCCAATGCGCATGCACCGGGACTTCATTTCCAAGAGAGCCTGAACATCTCCAGCAAAAGTCCCACAGACCATCACTGGACCTTGTGTGGGAGACGTTATTTCCAGGCTTGCTGAACCTAGACTACTTAAATAGCACTCATTGCGCTATTATCAGTAAATGGAGCCCCCTCTCTCTCTCTCTCTCTCTCTCTCTCTCTCTCTTCATCTCTCTCTTTCTCTTTCTCTGTCTCTCTCTCCATCTCTTTCTCTCTGTCTCTCTCTCTGTCTCTCTCTCCATCTCTCTCTCTCTCTCTCTTTCTCTGTCTCTCTTTCTCTGTCTCTCTCTCTCTCTCTCTCGTTTATTCTCTCGTTCTCTCTTGCTTTTTCTCTCTCTCTCTCTCTTTTTCAATGAGAGAAATAACCCTGCAGATTTATAGTTTGTGTTGCTTTGTAATACACTGTGTGGTAACTCATTAGTATATGTTTATTAGTGTAGTGTATTTATAAACCCATACTGTACATTTGAGACCACAGATTATGAAAGGTTAAGCATGGTGTTAATGGGTGACCTTCCACATTTGAGAGCCATCTTCCTGTTAATTACCTTTACCCAACATGAGAATGCCAAATTATTTGTTAATTGAAAGAAAGCCTTTTTAATTTACTAATGTGCAACAAGGCTATCAATGCATTTACAATACATTGTCTCACGTAGAATGGAATTCAGCTGTTGTAAGTTAACTTATTGAACATGTAAATATGTGCACATGATGTATTAGCAGCAGTGTCTGGTGCATTTTCCTCACATTTTTCTCACATCAACATTTAAAAGCATTTTCCTATTTAAATCCCTTGTGGTTTATGAAAATAACAATGGACAGGAATGTATAGCGGGGGTATTGGTCATTTGTAATCTTGCCTTTTTTGTATGACTACTTCATGCACACATCTTCAATTATTGTGGTCATTCTGACAAAGGACTATGAACGGAACCCTAACACATTACTCTAATGTTATCAGAACTCCAAGCAACAAATAGTTTTAATCTCAGGATGTCACATAAGGGAGGTATTGCATTTCACATGGCCACCGCCTACTGTAACAGACATGAGACAGTGCCTTTTACATTGATTCCCGTCTACTCACCATATTAAAGATGCCCCAAGATTTTACTATATTCTTCTAACACTACCTAAGTGCCATGCAGGTTGTGAATTAGGGCCGGATTCAGAGCTCCGGCCGCAATGCCATTGAGGCCGGAGTTCTGTGAAAAGTGCTACTGTGCATGTGCAGTAATTTTGGAACGTAATCTACGTTACTTCCTGCAACGTAGATTGCGTACATGCCCTTTTCGCAGAACTCCGGGCCTCAATTGCATTGCGGCCGGAGCTCTGAATCCGGCCCTTAGTTGTTATCTTATTTAAGGATTCAGGGTCTGATTCAGAACTAATAACAATATGAGACTTATGTGAGCTACTAATGTAAGTCCAACCAGTGTGTAGTGCGCATGCTCAGGACATGCAATTCTGCATTAGAACTGATCTGTCCGATGCAGAGTTCCATGTGGAATTCATTCTCTGCATGGGAGGTGGGCGTATAAGATACACATGGTTGCTGGGCTATGGCATGATTCATCATTTTGTATGTGGGCTTTCCGCATGGGTAAGGCCAGTACGTGCGAGGAGGGAGTGCAGTGGGTGTGCACTGCCCTCACACGTATGGCATTCTGCAGCTCAAATTCCATACATTAGCCTCCATTGCAGAGACTAATGTACAGAATTTACCCCACAGTTACGTAAGTTGATATGTAAACATAACCTGCAGTTTTATTTAAATGTTTGACTGAAGGCCACAAATGTTTTAAATACTGTACAGCGATGTTACATTCCGCTGTCTCTTTAAGGTGTATTAACCTTGTCAAGCTTTCACATTGTTTCCATGAGTCATGCAGTTTCCTAGCAAGTCACTTTCTCCCTCTAGTTGCTTTGTCATGTGTTCCCTTCTAATGATTCATATGGAATCAATAATGTGATTCTGATCTCAGATCTGTCATCTCTCTAATATCTCTCTCCCTTATGTTTAAATGGATCTTGAATTTCTAAATGTAACAGCAATTATTCTTTAATAAACTGTTCAGATTTGACCAAACCGTTTAGGCAAGTGGTGAAAAGGATCATTTCTTTTAAAGAAGGGAAGTATTTTTTTTTTATATCACATAAAGAGCATACTGCTTTATTTTTACATTCAGTTTAGAGTTCATCTAGGACACACCACTCACAACTCTAAATCTCTTTGTATATTTGTTTCATTTTTTCCGGAGCAAAAATTGTTTGATTTTTGTTGGAGTTTTTTATATACTGATACCTATCGCTACTGTGTAGTGATGGATGATACCCAATGGAATCCAAGATGACGGAGAAGGATAAACGGCTATTATAGTGAAGTACTAGATAATGAACAATTCAATCAACTTGTGATGCCCTATAGTCAGAATGCATTTATTTTATAGCGTGTTTAAGGAGGTCCTTTTCGGAAAAAAAGTTTGTTGTGTAGTAGAGCAGAAAGTGTATGGCTTAGTGATCTTTTTATATAGTAAGCTGCAGTAGACTTCTATTGAGATCTACCTGGTCCATGGCTACCATAACCTGAGAATTACAAGAAGACATGTGCTGCCACTAAAGGGTGGAAGGATAGAATCTGTCCGGTACTCTCTAGTAATGCTGAAATCGTTTCCCTGATTACTGCTGGATTAAGCCTGGAACTCCAAGGGACATTGCAAGAGTCCCATGAGGAAGATTTGGATCTGGAGGGAAGAAATGCTGATATGGGGGTAAGGATCAGTTATGCGATATTATGTAAATCGCATCAGTCAAGCCCAACCCCCTGCCTTTTAAAGCTTCAATTCCCACTGTTACTTGGTGGGGCTTGATGGTGCAAAATTAGTCATCAAGCCCCACCTACCCCTATTAATGCTGCAGGGAACGAGTCTATGGGAAATTTGTTGGCTTTCCCGGGACACAAGGAAAAGTTCCTAAATTTCGAAAATCTCCTGAATATTGCGGGAGTGTTGGCAACCATCCTGTATAGCTCAGATGGCAAAGAAATTAAAGAAATTGATCATTTTGTGAGTTTAAGCCCAGGTCTAGATAACTTTGAAAACACTACTAAACAAGGAAGTAGGTGGGGCTAGTCAAATATATGGGCGTGGCAACTTGGATGTAGAGGAATTATCAGCAGGTCTGCTCTGTCGGCATATATATATATATATATATATATATATCTTTGTTTGTGAAAGGCACTTTTCATACCCAGTAAATAGTAGCAGCAGTGCTCGAATTGGTGTAGACCAATATATAGGTTAAGGAATAAACAGAATTCGCTGACTCACGATAACAAATTAAACACTCATCCGAGATAAGGTAACCTAATCTCATATGATTAATTTGTTATCGTGAGTCAGCAAGTGACGTTTGTTCCTTATCATATATATATATATATATATATATATATACACACACAAATCAGTTTATAAATGAATAAAGAGCTGTGTGAACTCCCCCTACCTTGATAGCACCTGCTCTATATTATCTATAATTGATATGAGCAACCTCCATTTTCTGTGTTCATTTTAAAGCTTTTCTGGGATAGCAGCTGACAGGGGATGCTGTTTTAATGTAGCTGTTTTGGAGACTTGGATACCTCTGTAGAGGGGGTGAGCTCTTAATTTAGAAATATGATATATGACTCAAAGTTGGGATTCTGACAGTTATAGAGTTAGGACCACCAAAATAGAGAAGCCTTGTAAGTGGATGGTGGCTTATCATATATCTGCAGATGTATGTAACTGATTCTTTGACTTTTATTTTAAAGATAGAGGACCAGATTCAGAGATGGAAAATAATAGAGGAAAGTTACTCCTGGGCAATACCATGTTGATGTCAGGGGGTTGAGTTAATTGTATTCTTTGCAAGCAGGGATATAGCTTTGCTTTTGCTTACTACACACAGATACTGACCAGCTTCACTATCACACACATATAATATATATATATATTACAAAAAGGCCCCAGCACTCTTGCAATTACCCAGTAACTAATCATAAGTCAGATAATTTTTTATTTTAAAGATAGAAAGTTATGATTCGTTGCAGGGTAATTGCAAGAGTGCTGGAGCCTTTTTGTATTTGTGTAAACTCCCCTTACCTTACAGCACCTGCATTATGTTACCTTATAGATTGATTTGAGCAACCTCCATTCTGGATGTATGTGTGTGTGTGTGTGACTGTCAGTTACCCTAACAGTCTCTAGATAACAATGGCTCTCTTGTTGCAGCCCCAGAATATAAAGATCTCTGTAGCTTTACCTAGTGGCATTGCCAAATGAACAGCAAATAAACTGCTGTGCTGATATGCAGCTTTCAGTAGAGTGACTATGACAAAGGCTGGATGAGCGGAAGACAGCATGCGGTTATGGGGCTTGCTATGCTGAGCCAGGAGAAATTGAAAACCTTGAGTGCATCTATATTTTTCACAGCCAATCTAAACTAAATTAAGAAGTCTTCTGCCCAGCACCATCCACCGGCACAGACAGGGTTACAGTGCGCATTAATTAACGTTAATCTATTCTTTGGATAGGGCGGCTTTGCATATTGTACTGCACTGCGGATATTGTTGGCACATTATAAATAAATGCTAATTACCCACACAGCAGACTGGTTATATCTGGCATTATCAAAAGGTAGGAGGGCTGGTTTATGAGCAATGATACAGGGATGGCAGATTTGTGCATTTGGTGAAGCCTGCCAGAGTTATGCTGTAAACTCTCTGGGGTGGTAAGTGAAATATATTGTGAAACAAAGACTATCAACTGAAATAAATAAAAGAGCTGTTATTTGCCGCTGCAACTGCACAAGTGATTGTTGTTGTTTTAAATGTCCCAGAGCCAGCTAGATGTTACTCAGTAGTGCCATGACTTGGGAGAGTATAGGTCTTGAATCTACATAGTGAACATTTTGAAGACTTTAAAATTAGAGTGAAAGATGGCAGGCAGATAGCTATTTGGTAATAGTCTGATTTGTGAAGTGTTCTCCAACGCTGTGTTCTTTTTTCTTTCTCCAATGTCACATAGAGATGGAAGAAAACAGAAGAAAATATCTAATGCAATATGTCATAGAAATAATGATTTATTTTAACCTATATGAACACTAAAACATATTAAAACATACTAAGAAAATCTTTAAAACAGCCTTTCCACTTATGGTTTCCCTCCCCACCTACCATTACATCCTAAAAAACTGATGGTAATAAAGTCCTCTCTGGGTTTCTCGGCCCGGGTTTCTGTGGTCTCTCAGTGATGATGCCCGGGGACAACTAGTCTTTGTGGAGTCTGATATAGGATAGGTTCCTGGTGGTTCAGTGCACTTACCTCTAAGAACCACTCAGAACTCAAGCTATCCCTCATGTACCACGGTGACTCCAACATCAGTGGCACATTAATGTCACACGAAACCTTAAAAAGCTCTCCTGCAAAGCTGAACATCACTGGCGCAAATCTCGTTCTAATGTCTTTTTATACAAACACTTATCACATGTATAGAACTGCCCTGGACAATGCCAAACAATCCTACTTTCAATCTCTCATTTCTACTCAGGCTTCTAATTCCAAATGCCTCTTTCTTACTTTTAATTCCCTACTGAACCCTCCTGTGCACAATCCATCAATCTCCATCAACGTCCAAGATCTTGCAATGTACTTTAAGGACAAGATTGACAAGATAAAATAGAAATTACCCTCCTACTCCTCATCTACCAACATACTATCCAACACCCTCTCTCCACCCTCTGGCACTAGGTCATGATTCCATCTCACAAATGAAGAGGAAATATCTGCTCTTTTCTTGTCTTCCTGCTCTACTACCTGCCCTCTTGATCCAGATCCTCACAAAACAGTCAATGTCTATCATTTTTGCTTATTCTAACCTTAACTACAATCTACAATCTCTCTCTTAAGACTGGTATCTTCCCCACTTTTTCCCTTCAAAGCTGGTTGAAAGACTTGCCTACACTCTTCTCACTCACTTCCTTTCCTTACACAATATTCTAAATCCTCTTCAGTCCGGCTTTCATTCTCAACACCACCGAAACGCCACTGACCAAGGTGGTCAGTGATTTAAATCTAAAGGTCACTTCTCTCTGCTAATACTCCTGTTGACCACTCTCTTCTCATACAAATGTTACAATCAATAGGTATTCTTTCCTGGTTCACATTCTACCTCTCTAATCGCTCTTTCAGTATTCGCTTTTCTGGATCTACCTCTCCTGCCCTTCCACTTTACTCTGTTGGAGTACCACAAGCCTTAGTCTTGGGTCCATTACTCTTGTCTGTCTATACCTCTTTCCTTGGACAACTAATAAAGTTGGTTTTCATTCATTTTTCATCTCTTTGCAGATGATACACAAATGTACCTATTCACCCCTGATCTATCACCAACTGTGCTGGCCCTTGTAACTGAATGTCTTTCTGCCATTTCATCCAGCATCTCAAACTTAAACTTTCAAGAAACAGAACTATTAATATTTCCTCCTGCCAACAAGAGACCCACCCAGTCTCTCTATTTCCGTTGACAACACTGAAATATTCCCTATGCTTCAAGCTTGCTGCTTAGGTGATACACTTGACTTTGTACTGTCCTTTGTGCCCCACATACAATCTGTTTCTAAATCCTGTTATATACACCTAAGCAACATTTACAGAATATGAAAATATCTCTTACAAGACACTTAAACTCTTATTCATGCACTAATCATCTCCTGCATTGATTACTGCAATGCTTTCCTTATTGGACTCCCACAATATAAAGTTACCCCTCTACAGTCTATATTGCATGCAGCAGCAGCAAGACTGATTACCTTGCAAAACGTTCACCTAGAGCTAGTCCATTCTGTCAGTCTCTACATTAGCTGCCTGTTTACTACAGAATCAAATACAAAATCCTCATGCTAAACTGTAAAACCATAAACAAAACTTAACCTGCATTAATATCCTCACTTGTCTTAAGATATATCCCAGCTCGTTTTCTCAGATCATCACAAGATTTACAACTCTCTTCTACACTTCATAAATGCTCTGATTCCTGGTTACAGGACTTATCCCGGTCTGTACCCACTTTCTGGAATAACCTTCCTCACCCATTAAAACTATCCTCTACTCTCCAAACTTTCAAGCCCTTTCTTAAAACTCACCTCTTCAGACAAACTTATCAAATTCTTCAACCTTATTTACCATATTAACAACTACTTTATTTATTTACAGGTTTTTCTTTAGCACCATCAGGTTAAGTAGTTCTTTACAGAGAATATTTTACATTCACACTAGTCCCTGCCCCATTGGAGCAACATTCAAAGTTCCCTCACACAGATTAGGGTTAATTTATTCAGCAGCCAATTAACAGTATGTGTTTGGAGTGTAGGGAGAAACCAGAGCACGTGGAGGAAACTAATGCAGACACAGGGAGAACATACAAACTCCACATAAATAAGGCCTAGACCAGGAATTGAACTCATGATCTCAGCGCTGTGAGACACAGGTTCTACTCACTGAGCCACCGGGCTGCCTAATATCTGTGTGCTAAATGTCTGTTTATAGGTCATCAGATGAAAGAGTATACTATATATTTGGTACTATATATTTTTTATGCAACACCTACTGTAGGGCCATTATTTGAATGAGTTGTATAATATTCAGCCACAGTCCAGTACAGCTGATTACTATGCATAACAGTTGCTGTGACCTCTAAAAATGATACACATTAATTATAGCAAATAAAAAAGAGTTGGGTGGGTGTATGGGTATTCAGCATCAAAGATGTCAATTCCTACAGTCCCCTCTTGCATAACCTCCTTAATTAACCTAACCACCCTCCTCTGACCTGCTTGTTGGCATCCACTTTATTCCCTTAGAGTTCCCTTCTAACCTCCTACTCCTCACCAATTGTCCCTTCTAACCTCTCATTAAAAATTCTTGTTTCCATGTCTTCCATCCCAAACCTTGAAGTTATTTTTTCCTGCTTTCAATTGAGACTTCCGTCTTTATTAACTCTGTTTTTTAAAGAATGTATTTTTCCTCTTTAATATGGAGCTTCTACAACGGAGTCTCTGTAGCTGTTAATTAATTTTTGTAATCTTTGTTACACAAATGTGTAAATAAGTGAAGTGGGTGCAGCCATGTGCACGATGTGATTATCACTTCATCACCAAATTTGTAAGTGTTATGTTGCAGATAATTCAGAAAAGTTGCTATTACAAATTTGCATGTAACATTCCAAAAACATGTATTTTAAAATGAATGTTGATATAGGTATCTTCTAAAGTTAATTAGAAAACAACATTTGCTGGACCTGACCAAGAAACACTGCAGGCTTCTGTTTATCTTAGGTTGCGCCAATCTCTTATTCTTCTTAAATAGGCTGCCAGGCTGGCTCTTGCCCTTTGCAGCCCTTTTACTTGCTGAATGCAAGGCCCTCCAGGCTTTCCTGTGAAGCAGCCCCTCCTCAAACGTCCCCCAAACCCACCACCTTCCAGTTATTATATAGGAAGCAATTGTCACTCACATCAGTACCAACCCCTTGGAACCGCACTCCCTACCACACACACTAGGTTTGATTTTGTTGGCAACCACTAGAAGGTGCAATCAGGGTATTTATATTGATGAGGCTCAGGAAGGTTATGTTAAGGTTTCTTCACATGGACCACAACACTGGAAGGTACAATCATGGTATTTATATTGATGAGGCTCAGGAAGGTTAGGCTATGTTTTCTTCACATAGACAACAGCACGGGAAGGTGCAATCAGGGTATTTATATTGATGAGGCTCAGGAAGGTTAGGTTAAGGTTTCTTCACATAGACCACAACACTGGAAGGTACAATCAGGGTATTTATATTGATGAGGCTCAGGAAGATTAGGCTATGGTTTTCTTTACATAGACCATAACACTGGAAGGTGCAATCAGTGTATTTATATTGATGAGGCTCAGGAAGTTTAGGCTATGTTTTCTTCACATAGACAACAGCACGGGAAGGTGCAATCAGGGTATTTATATTGATGAGGCTCAGGAAGGTTAGGCTATGGTTTCTTCACATAGACCACAACACTGGAAGGTGCAATCATGGTATTTATATTGATGAGGCTCAGGAAGGTTAGGCTATGGTTTGTTTCTTCACAAAGACCACAGCACTGGAAGGTGAAATCAGGGTATTTATATTGATGAGATTCAGGAAGGTTAGGCTATGGTTTACTCACATAGACCACAAGGTTGGTTTACTTAACTTATATTAACCATTCAGAAGAATGTCAAAGGCATATCAGAGGTACAGCAATTTATCAGTCTAAAAAGGAATAGTGCATTTTGAGTTTGGCCACATATGCTATCACCATCTTAAGATGTCATTAGCAATGCATTCTTACCTGAAGACGATTGAGGAATTTCTTACTAATTCCTACTTCTCCTTCTACTGTCTGCTTCTTTGAGCAACAGATTCTTTGTGCCAGCAATCTTCATAGTGGTTTGCAATTTGGTCTTCATGTTTCGCAGCACATCACCGAGATAAGTTTGGGTTCTGTAGGAATGCGCAACATGGCATTTATTTTAAAATATGTGCCACAAAGTACACAATAACTGTTACACGATTGCCCTTTCTATACTGTTTCAGCATTCACATTGTTGTGGTCACAAGCCTAATGTTCATGTATAAACTAGTATATTAAATAGGGATGAGTTCATAACTCACTTTATCAAGATAAAAAAAGTTAAGCTTTAAGACATGAAACCAGCAACCTAAAACCCTTCATTAATTTATTGTAGATCTTGGCCTTGTTTGCACTAACCTCTGAAAGTCCAATATCTGACGTACTAAAAATGTTTTCCTCTCTTACTCCCTGAACATCATCAGCTCATAATTTCCCACCTGCACGCAACGCTGATTATAGAAAATGTCACCGACAAGGCCTTTCAGCACTCATGTATTTAGATGTTAGTGCTGCTGCCTGCTTGATTTAGACATGTATTTAGCTAAATAAAATATGTTATTGATAACGGTAAAGACAAGCCACCGACATTGTGTGTATAGGATTTTGCTGCCATTAATGAACTCCAAATAGGATACTTGTTTTCATTGACCTAAGTTACTTCTACCACTTGAGTGCTATATTTATTTCACATAGGCCATATATGTAATTGTTACTAATGTTTAATGTATGGCTTACTATCATTCATTATATATCAAAGCCAAGCTAACAAGTCCACCATCATGGGCAGGGGGATGGGCAGCCGGGACTAGTGTCTCGAGCCCAGGCACAGAGGGGGCCTCAGAGTCCCAGGCTCTGTCTGCCCGGGACACTGTGGAGAGATATAAAGATACTAGTAAGAATCAGCCATTCCTAGTAGTATTGGTTCCTGGCAGGAGAGTTTCCCTGCACATTGATCCTTTGTAATTTGCTTCTAGTGTGTGGAGCCCTGCCCCAATTAAGGGTGTCTTTTTTCCCTAATTGTGACATCACATAGGGGCGTAGCACCACGGACTGTGTCCCGGGCCCCAGATTTGCTAGTGGCGGCTCTGCAAGCTAGGGAGGTGCATTTGTTGACTGCTCTGACTAAAAGAATTGTCTGTCCCATCATGCATTGCTTCAGGGACTGGTGCTGTTGCAAGAGGCACAAAAAGGGACATCTTATCTCATATATCACGATAGCGTGAGCCCTTATATAAGCTCAATTACTTGCAATTGCTCGGAGTTCTATGTTCACAGATCTGGATACACACACATTATACAGTTATTGGCTGATCGAGCTGATAGTTGTACAGTATGTAGGGCACTCCCCCTGCTCTCCTACGTGCGGATAGTGGATCGGTGCCCTGGACCATACCTTAAATATTCTGCACACAACTCTGTGCATGCAGAATATAGGATCATATGGAAGGGCTAAACCCAGCCCTTACTGTGTGAATGAAATGGCAAATCACACCCATCATGCATATCTCTTACACATGGTGGGTGGCCTGGCCCCCCCTGGCGGAGACTGATTTCTGCACGGAATGCAGCATGGGTACAGTGTATGCACAGTACCTATTCAGAGATTACGTATGTACATTGCGTACGTCAGTCCGCTCTCTTTCATAGTTCTGATTCCAGCGCAATGGCCCTGGCTATCAGAACATTTAGTCAGAAAATCCTAAAAATAGACCTGATCCTTATGAATTGTGGACAGTGTCCGCTTTTTGTGAGTGGAAACCGCCGGCATTGGGCGATAGCGTGTGTGTACTCATGTCATCATCAGGATCCAGACTTCTATGTTGGAAGACTTTCAGACAATGGGACAGGAAGTCTGACATAAATGTCAAGTTTCAGTAAGGGCGTATTTGTGCCCAGATTTCCAAGCCATTTCCCTTTTTCATGGGGATTGCTGGGAAATCTTAAGGTAGGGTCTTGCTAATGGAAGTGCACATGCATGAGGGGAGTGGACTCTGCTGGGTTAATGTTGATCGCATAATAACCATCAAATAGCTCTGACATCTTACGAGTGTGTATAGTCGAATGGTATTGCAGAATCATCTGAAACAGCATTGCGGGCCGGATCCAGACCTGATAATGTCAGGCCACTTACTTAGTTCCGTACCAGCCCATTTGCAAACAAATGGGCTGTGCTTGCCCTCCGCCCACTAAAGTGGGTTTAAGAAATTTAAGACAACAATTGTACAGTGTGAGAGGGGGCTCGCCCACTGGTCGTATGGACCGCTGATGGACTTAAAGCAGGCTTATGGCAGCTTAAGCTTCCATAAAGCCCGCATGAGAAAGGGGGCATGCACTCCCCTCTCTCTGTCGGATGGAAAGAACCCGTTACATACCGAAAGTGTGTGGGGGTCTGAATCCAGTCTTGTATCATGGGATTTTTGAAACAAGCTAATTTTTTGCAATCCAATGTCAAGGGAAATCTTCAACGTGTACTCTGTACAGCGAATTCAATTCAGCGAATCCAATTCATCTTCTTGCAGTAGTTCTGCCTTTGTGGGGATGTATGTTGTTGCAGCAGTGGGTTATAGGAACACTTAAAACACAAATCCAGCAGCTCATTCTGATAGCATGTATGGGTGTCTCGTTTCTCTAACTGTCTCTTTAAATTGAGAGTTAATCGAGTATTATTACTACACATACCAATGTAGATCCAGCTTAAGTATACCCAGTAAAAGAGTGGATTGATGAAACCTGAAAAAAAGGAAAACATTTTAGTTATCACAGATCTAAAATTTACAAAAATATAATGCACATATAGAGTAAGGTTCACTAACTAATGTACATAAAAATAGCATAAACGTTCTAGCTTTTACATCCATTAGTTTTATCCAGTATTAAGTTGTGATTATCGTATACATTGAGTTATGATCAACTGTACAGACACACATGCACATTTGCTCATGCAGACTGTCCTGTGAGAGATTAAATAAAACATCAGCTGATATAGTGAAAGTCAGATTGGATTTTATTGGGGGACAAAGAATGATTTATATCATGTGACCACAAAAAGTAATTTGAATACATTTTCTAGAATAAAAACACATTAATATTGTAATGGGTCATCTGAAGATGTTAAGTGAAAGGATTTATTGTGGGGTTTTTGTGATCGTTTAGAAATACAACTATATGGCACTAGAAGCTGTGGAATGGGGGACTGAATATAGTAGTATTAAATGTTTTAAAGAAAAAATACATTATGTTAATTGTACCTATTTTATGTCCATAAATTTTATAACAGTCGATAGATATACCTGCACGTGCCTATTTTACATACTCTATGGGCAAAATATGTTTTAAAATTTAACAAACAAAGAATGTCCATGTTGTATGCAGCTCCAGTGAAACAACAACTGAATAACTCAGGAAGTGAAAGAGTTTGGTCACTGTCATTAGCAGTGTCGTTGTCGTATCCTGAAACTGCGGATTGCAGCTACCCTACATAATTGTATACATTACTTATATCTCCTTTTCACCACTAATAGTATATGTTCATGAAAGGCCAGAAACAGTCTACATTTATTATTGCTTTTATGCAGATTTCTGTTGCTCAACTTGTAAATCCTGTACAATGCTCATCTGATATTTAGATGTGTCTCTCTGAAGCTGACCATACACTGGAGAGATTATGGGCCCGATCATCCAATTAATCGCTTTAGTTAGTGGAAAAGATTACTTTTTAAAATGCCAGATAAACCCACCAGAAACGCTAGCGTCCGATAATTTAAGAGAGCCAATCAGCTTACTGAATGGCTCCTTATTCTTTAAGTGCCTCCCTCTTTTGCTAGGATTATCGGTCCCAGCAGGAGAGGTGTAATCATCCTGTTTATCGGGACACTCCAGCTGGGATCAATAATCGTCCCAGTGTAAGGCCAGCTTGTCTCATCCTTGGTAGCTATTATTTGATTAAGTAAATGCATGGACAATGGGGTAGATCCAGAGCTATGTTCCCTTTCCGTTTCAATGCGTAGCGTATTTACGCTATCGTAATTACTATACACTCCCCTCGGTCGTACGTACTTTTGCCGCTTTCCGCTTTCCAAACCCTACCCTACACTTTTCAAAGCGTAACTTCTGTTGGGCGTAATGGCTGCACGTACTTACGCGCCTAAGCACGCCCATACTGTACGATTTAAATGCCTCACCCCTCCTACGAAGCGCAATTACGGGTGTCGTATGGCTGGCATGCCCCTTTGTCCGTAGTTACGCTCTTGATATTAGGATGTTAGGTACGTTCAGAGTTACGTGCCGTAACATCTGCCGCGTGCATGCGCAATACATAAAAAATAGCGTTTTTACGTCTCCGTCTAGCATAAATACACTAGCGGACTTTGTTCTGGATCTGGCCCATTATTTGCAACAAGCATTATTGTATAATCCTTTAATGTCCGGGTTGATATTACAATGAGATTCTCATTATAGCATTACCGGTACTTTATTTACCTAAACGTTGAGTTGTTTAGTGACGTGTTGTGGGTTTTGTGTTTTAGCCTCAGGAACTTGTTAAATATTCTATTTCCTCATTAGGAAATCATCGCTGCTCTATCACCAATACTCTGCCTCTCATTAGTGTAAAGTGATTAACCTATTGATTAGCAATGGTGCCTTATAAAGCAGAAATGACAGTTCTGAGTGGGGCAGTTCAATGAGGCTTGTTATTTATTTATATGTACTACATATAGGACACACAGAGTGACTTGGTGCAGTATACATAAACTATTTGGCCATTAGTGAACCAAGTCATCAATACTAAGATAAATAAACATAACTGCAGCATTGTATGTCTTTCTGCCTTCCATAAGACTGCAGTCAGTTCTTATGATACAACAATGAGAGCAGATGCTGGTTCCCCTTTTTCTGTACAGAGATTTTTTGCTACAAAAGTAAATAAAGGAACTGTAACTAAGGGTTGCCAACTCTCCCGGAATGTCCGGGAGACTCCCGAAATTCGGGCAGTACTCCCAGTATCCCGGGAAAGCCAGCAAATCTCCCGCAAGTGACTTGAGGCCCGTGGTTTCACTGAAACCACGGCCTCAAGTCCTGCCCCCCTGCCTAGCAACACTAGTATACTAGTGTTGCTAGGCACAGGAATGGACTTGATGACGCAATTTGCGGCATCAAGCCCCGTCCCCGTCAGTATGAGCCATGGGCGGAGCCTAATGACGCGATTTGCGTAACCCGCATCATTAAGCCCCGCCCCCTGCATGTGTCGCTAGCTTCTCCCCGGGATCTCCCGGAGTGAAGCTGCCAAAAGTCGGCAACCATGGTGTAACTAAAGTGTATACAGGGCCGTATTCAGAGAACCATCAGCAATAGTTCCCAATTATACTCACGGACATTGCAAGGCAAAACCCATGACACTCCCCTCACTCAGACAGGTTTTCTGTGACTTACGAGTCCATAGAGCACTTCTAACTAACTATACTTGTGCACTTGCGTGCGTATAATACTTCCGTACGTGCGTATCTAACTAACCCCACCCTAACCGCACCCTCAAATGCTCAGTTAAATGCTTCCCCCGCCCACTTTCACGTATCTGTCTCTGGACGGGTTATAACCACGCCCCTTCATATATATTTTCTAACGTGCGATTCACAAGTCCGTGCCTAATGGACTTCTGTATGTAAAATCAACGTAGATAGCGTAAATTTAATTACTACGCATGCGCAGTTCATCAGATCGTAAAAATACGCACGGAACTTCATACAAAAACAGTTCTCTGAATACGTCCCACAGTTGCTTAAAAAAATGTGAACTGAGGCAGGAGGCCCTGGATCTGCTCTCAAAGAGGATACAGAGGGATCACTGGGCTACCAATAAATATTGCAGTGCTCTGTGAAGCAAAGCTCCGTCCTTGATGAAGAATATAACTCAGTTTCAGTGCATCTAGACCAGGGGTCCTCAAACTACGGCCCGCGGGCCACATGCAGCCCGCTGAGGACATTTATATGGCCCGCCGGGGCTTCTCTTAGAAGCCTGCACCCCCCCGCACTGCAGAGCTGGTTGTGGCCGGGGATGCCGCTGTGCTCACTGCAGCGCATCTCCGGCCACCTTCCCTGTAGTCCCGTCGCTGCTCTTCTCCTGTGCGGCGGGACGCAGGCTCTATGACGTTCCGTGACCTGGGGTCACACAACGTCATAGAGTCCGCGTCCCGCCGCAGAGGAGAAGAGCAGCGGCGGGGCTACAGGGAAGACGGCTAGG
>WWET01003053.1:175759-193589 GCA_011038615.1 Limnodynastes dumerilii
ATACTGACTAAAGTGTGTGTAATACTGTGATAAATGAAATGCAGGCTGTAAGACACTAACACTCATTTTTATGTTTGTGAATACACTTATTTTATTTTAGTTTACTAAGTATATTAAACATTTGTAAAAAATTTATTTACCATATATTGACTTTTGTGTTAAACTAATAATGAGTATTAATAAACTAGACAAAAGTTACATATCACATAAATACACAAACATGTAGCAAAACATTTTACCAGATAACTCTCATTCATACTGGATTGTTTATTAACCTCTGAGTAGCTTCTAAAGCGTTGGTTTAATTAACAACAGGTACAGCATGTGATCTAATAATGAAAGCTTGCTGCCTTAAATTACAAAAGTCATGTGTTCTTCAGTTAAGTACAGAATATGAGAACCTAAATTAAAATCCGCAACTGAAAAGCTACCTTAAGATCCGCATAGATGCGTTCCTAAGTTCAGCGCGCAAGTTAATAACCACGCCTTGAAATATAATTAGAATTCTTCCTTGTCGTCTTAAATTAGGAGGACGGACGTAATTTCAGAACGGATCCGTACGCAAATGGTTACTGAAAATCACGTAAGGGATTTCTGAATCAGGTCCTTCATTTTTAGGTGATAATGCCTGTTTTCACTGTAAAATGGACATTAGCACTTAAAAATGAAGAACTTACCATTTATAACAATGCTATTGTCATGGAAATCTACTGTTTCCATGACGATGCACATAGACTTCATATATCTTCGTCGGACTGTTGTTCCTAATGCAGGCCGGCACTTCACACAATTTACAAACCCTCGGAACGGAGATTATCATTTCGTTCCGAGGGATAAGATAACGCCATCTCAGGATGGCGTTATTCCCTTCATCCCAGTGATCTCCCCATATTCCCCCCTTTTCCTCCCCCTAATAGCTGTTATTAGGGGGAGGAAAAGGGGGGCATGTATCGGGAGACCACTGGAATAAACCAGTGTGTGGTAAAAGTAAAAAAAAAAAAATATATTAGTAACATTTAAACATTAATAAATACTTTAAAATACTTTAAAAATATTAAAACCAGTAAAAAAAACAACAAAAAAACGTACCTGTCCGGGAGACGCGTCCGACTCTGATGATTTCAGAGTCCTGATATGAAGACACTGCACATTTTCAAAGTCCCGCGGAGGAGTCTCTGCAAAGTATGAATGAAGTACGAAGTATGAATGAAGTTATCTGTGATGAGCCCAGAGATCATCGAGGCACCTTGCAGGGCAGGTGAGTCTCAGTAAATTTAATGAAGGAAGCTGCCAGGATTGCTGCGAACTGAAGCGAGCCTTGAAAAGCTTCTTTCATTAAAAAATTATAATAGTAAATAGAGCCCTTAGTATGTAATAGATAAAAGGGATAGCAAAATAGTTGTAAAAAGGGTAAACACGTGTTCAGAAGTAGGTTGAAGAATTTGGCAAGCTTGTCTGAAGAGGTGGAAAGTAGAGGATAGTCTTAATGGGCATAGAAGGTTATTCCAGAGAGTGGGTGCAGCCTGGGAGAAGTCCTGTAACCAGGAATCAGAGCAGTGTACAGGAGACCTGTATGTCCTGTGAAGATCCGAGAGAGTGAGCTGGGATATAGCTTGAGATGAGATTTGTTTATGGGTTTAGTCTTGTTAATGGATTTGTAGTTTAGCAAAGGGTTTTATTTGATTTTGTAAAATACAGGCAACCAATGTAGAGATTGACAAAGTATTCCAGCTCTAGAAAAGTGTTTTGCAAAGAATATCAGTATAACTGCTGCATGCAATATAGACTGTATAGGGGTAGTTTTATATAATGTGGAAGCTTAATAAGGAGAGAATTGCAATAATTAATGTGTGAGATGATTAATGTATAAATGAGAGTTTTTGCTGTCTCTTGTGTGAGATATGTGTGTATTTTGGAAATGTTTTTTAAATGTGTGTAACAGAATTTAAATACTGAATTATCTTCAGTGGACCAGTCTGAGCGAATATGCTGATCAGTGATCCTGATATCCTCATTAGCTAGTGAAAATAAATGTAAATATTTGCTAAATGAAATAACAGTTTATTATAAAGTAATTTAAAAAAAGTTAAAGTAAAGTAAAAGTAAGTAAAAGTAATTTTTATAAATTCAAATTGCTGACAAAGGCAACTAATTTGAAAAGTGCTTAATTGTGCTTTCAAACTTTTTGATTTTTAATAAATACATATTGTAGTAACAAAATAATCTCAAAATGAATGATAGGACAGCAAAATACAAATAATGAGGTAGATCCAGAACTACGTCCTTCTTCCATAGACGGACGTAATTCAATAAACAATAGCTACTGCACATGCGTAGTATTGTACGTAATCTGCATATCATTTCAATACGTAGATTGCGTCTATGCGGTCTTTTAGAAGTTCTTTGGAAGACGGACGTAGTTCTGGATCCCGCCCAATGTGTGTGTGTGTGTGTGTGTGTGTGTGTGTATCTTTTTTTAATGTTAATATTGAACTAAACTCAATCCTAATTTTTGATTTCATACTAGCCTGCATATGAAACCAAAATAAGCAGACAGTATGGGATAATTAAATTGCTATCTTAATGCATATGAATATTAGTCCCACATATGCTTTCCCTTCACATCTGTGATGGCAGTAGGGCAGCCATGAATGTGCTGTACCATAATATTGTGACAATCATGTATAGACAACTCTGCTGTGCATATCTCTAGGAGATTTATTATACAGAAATACATGTTTACCAACTGTGTTTTTCACTAAATGACAATCCATGTGTTAATTAGCAGATGTAGGAATCCTCAGTTTCTTGTCACAACAGAGCATAGCAATTACAAAGTTGCCTATACTGATTAAGAAGCATTTTAAGGAATCATTAATGCTTAACTTGTAAAACAAAAATACATGTTTCACATTGATGGAATGCTACCTCTGTAGAGTAGCACATGCTGAGTACTGCATAGGGGCCTTTGGCGATTCTCGTGTATTTGCATAATATTTTCTAGCCCCCTGCCCCTCCCCTCTAAGCCCTTTTTGCTTACTAAAGTATGCAACACTGACTAAACTTGTTGGTAGCAGTATTATGCTGGGTACACACTACAACTTTTTCTAACGATGGACAGATTAAACGTCAGATTAAACGATTCAATTCAGGTTCCTACCTCCGCACACACTATACTAAAATTGCAAAATCCCATAACCGTCTGGCTGCAAGAAGAGGAAAGTGAATTAACTGAAAAGAAGGTAAGAAAAGGACAATATTGTGCCATCATTCATCGGGCAAATTACTGTCTATAACATTTATTTAAATAATATTTTTACCTTATACATGATATTGTTTGATCGTGCATGCATGCGTACTAACTTGCACGATATCATGTGAATAGGTCGTTTAATCGTGAGATTGGACCCATTACTGGATGAAAACGTTACTGGGACACCCTCTGCTGCACTTGCCAGATTTTCCTATCTCATTGCCCACTATAGAGTTCATGGAAAGATGTGAAAACAGCATGAAGAGGGGATATCTGGCCATGGACAACCCACAATTTGCCCTTTCCCTTTGCCAAAAATAAAAATTTGGTGTTAACAACAAACATTCTGCAATCATTAGATGAGTTGTCATTAAACAGACAACTGCTCGTTACCACAATAACACCTATTGATTTGAAAAGCTAGTGTTAGGATTACTCTGCTCTAATTATACAACAACATACTTCACAATGTCCTTTAAACCACAGTAAAAGATTTTCTATAATAGCATTTAAACCTTTCACATTTCACTGTATGACCCCACTAATCATTTCTATAAATATTTCTATCACGGGGTCAAAATCAGCAGCTTGGTGTGTCCTGATGCACATTATATACACCACAATTTATCTTGATGCTTGGATTAATTATTGTGCTTTTGCAGGAGGTTTGTTAAGTGCTTGTCTGATTGCTATTGTAAAGATTCATTACTTGTTCCACTTACCTTGTGGTTTTAGGAGGAGGGAAGGAGGAAAAAGAAATGTTTTCTAATCCATTATTCCCAATGGTCCAAGAGATTTAACGATTCTTAGAAAAGCAAAGCAGATGTTAAAGTCTAATTAGAATCTATTAAATAATATAAATGTGTTGTCTACTTGTGTGTCTTTCACATGTTTATTTTCTGTTCTTGTTTATTTCATGTTTCATGGTTTTTTCTATCTTAGAGGACTTTTAACATAATTAACATAATTACTATAATAGCAAGATACGTTATTTAAAACCATTATTTCTGTTTGAGGTTAATTACCTTTAAATAATTGAAATCATTTGTAACTTAATTTTTTATTATAGTGTTCCCAGCTGTTTTGTGTTTGCGTTTGTGTGTGATTGTAGATGACTGGCTGCTTCTTGGCTATACCTTATGGGATTGGTGCCATAAAAGCCTTGAATATTCTTTATTGTTTCTGTCTCTTAGCATTTTTCAGGACTATGCTAGTATTGTCTTAAGCCACTGAACAATGTTTAGTGATTTTGTCCCACAGGAAAGATTCTGCAACCCAAGGGTTTTGGCGTTCCCATATATTCTGGATGGTCTGGGCTTGCAAGACTATGGGTTTTTGTTTGTAAAGTAGAGGGGGTAGTTTAGTATAAGGACTTTGGCCCAGATTCAGAGTTTGAAAATAAGAGGAAAGTTACATCTGGGCAAAACCATGTTGATTTCAAGGGAGTTATATTTCATCTGTTGCAAACAGTATTATAGTTTAGTGTTGATGTTTCCCAGCCCAAGTCTAAATAACAGTGGAAAAAATGTGTGTACTCAGCGCTGACTATAACCAACACAAACATACCAAAGTAAACTAAAATATGAATTTATTGTATAGCACGATATATAGATAAAATCTAGAAATTTATTTTTTGTAGTTGTATTAACTCAAATCATACACATCAGTGTGACATAGGTTTATTACACTGCTGCACTGTGTCAGTGCAAACTTATAGTAACCACCCTGCGGTCTAAGATAGTAAAGCCCCTGGGTCTGGAATAGTAAAGCCCCTGGGTAGATCAGATACTCGGTAGCAAGTCCTGTCCTGCGGCTCTAAGACCGTTGTAACGATGAAGTCCTTAGGTATGGCAAGATCTTAGTCCAAGAGCTAGTGAGACGAGCGCTCTGTGAGCGTTGTGCAGTCTGAGGTGCTAATGCACAATGCGCTTAGTGAAAAGCTTCTAACACCAGTTTGGAAAGGTGCTGCTACTGATCCTCCAGTAAAGAAAGGAGAAAGTTACCTCCATGGCACATCGTAATAGTGAAGCTGGTCAGTATCTGTGTGCAATAAGCAAAAGCAAAGTCTTCTCCCTGCATGAATAGAATAACATACATTTGACTCCCCTGAAATCATGGTTTTGACCATGTGTAACTTTCCTCTCTTATTTTCAAACTCTGGTCCTTTGTTTTACTCCCTCCTCAATTGTGACCCCAGTCTCTAAATAGCCCAAGGACCGAATCCAGAACTAATAGCAGATTGTGTATGTTAGCAGATGCTAACACATAGAATTTGCTCTCCTAGGGCCTGATTCAGAGATACGATATTATCGCTATTTAGGTGCGTATATTTAGGATCTTAAGAAATTCGCATCATTGCGCATGCGTAGTAATAGTGCAACGCCATCTACGTAGAGGTTAGGATCCTAAATTCATTAAGCGCGGACCTGTGAATCGATCGCAAGCACTTAAGATCCGAAGTGCTGCATAAATCTAGGACCCGAAGGATTTGCATAGATATGGGTGGGGGGAGGCATTGAGATGAGGGAAAGTGGGCGCGAGCAGACACTTAGGATCTTAAATAAACGCAACTAATTCACTTAAGATCTCAAATGACAGCGCAGAGTTAGGGTTAGTCAATGGTGGTTTAACTTTAAGATCCGCCGCTGTTTGCAAGGGGAGTGACTGTTTATTCAGTGGGTTGTAAGCTGTAACCTGCTCCGACCTGACACTTAGATGCGTATATTTGAGATCCCATCGGCAGTGGATCTCTGAATCAGGTCCCTAATCTCTGCATTGTGGACACTTCCCCAGCGTTCCGGCTTGTGGAATTGATTTCCTACTTTGTGTTTGCGGAATACTAGATTGTAAGCAGAGGCTTAGCCCTTTTTGTATGATTATCGTGCCTATGCCCAGCCATCATGCATATCTTGTAGGCATGGTGAGTGGACCCGCCCAGCGAGCGGATAGTAGATGTCGCATATAACGCAGCATCAGATGGCTGCATTCCGATGCAGAATTCATTGTACTGTGTATGCTCAGTACAGACTGATAGGGGACATTTGTTCGCTATGCACATAAGTCTTCAACCATTATTTCATCTGGATCCAACACCAAATGGTTAACTGTCTTGTAAGTAGTACTTTGATATTGAATTCAACATTCTCCCTTTACATTCCAGTACATATGATTTCCATGAGCCATAGTGCATAGAGAACCTTGGTAAAAATGTAATTGAATTATACTTGATGTATGCAATGGTTTAGAACGTTTGTAAACATTGTTTGTTGGCTAAATATTCCAATCTAAGGGCCAGATCCACACTTGATAACACAAGGGGACTTATGCAAGCTGCTTAGGTAAGTCCTCTTGCAAGGAACATCTGCGCATGCGGACGCCAGATGTTACGCAACAGATCTCCATGCGGATGACGGGGTAGTACTTGGTTTCTGCATAGCAAAACCCTGCAAACGGGATAACGGTAAGCAAGTCCACACAGATCTGTGCAGAGAATATAAGGGGGGGAGAGAGGGGAGTGACAGGGAAGTCTGGATCTGCTCCTAAGTGTTTTGCAGAACAAAATTATCTGTGCTTTAATTATTATTTGAAACATAAGGAAACACACTGCTTTAAATATAACATGGTCTAAATAATGGTAACTGTCATATATGTCTATCATTATACCTGTATGTGTCACAATGGGCATATATGGAGTGGTCCTGGAAGAAATCCTATCCTCCAGTTGATTTGAAATATCCCTGAATCCCTCTTAAGCCACAGAAGCTATACCGATACAATCATCATGTCTAGTGTACACCTTTTGCCAAGTGAGTGTGAGAGGTGAAGGACAGGGAGCTTTAAATTGGCACACTAGAAATAACATTAGGTATATCGCCCACTGAGCGGACATCTGTTTGTGTCAGCTAACCTTGTTGTTCTGTACTAAGGAAATAGAACAGACTCTTTCTAATTGAGTAGTATTTATGATGATGTCAATTACCTGTATGACCTAAGCTCACAAATGCCAAATTCAGAATCTGTTTGCCTTCATATAAACCCGGTGCTTGTCAGAAGAGCACACAGGCAGAACACAGTTGCCTATGCAATCGCAAACCTTATTATGCATCCCTATGTAATTTACAGTCTGTCAGCTAACACATAACCTGTAATTTTGGTTCCTTAACCAACATTTCTGAGCTGGTAGGAATGAAGGCTGATTAGGCTCCTGTGTGTGTCTCCCACCCGGGTATTTGCAAGTTTGTCGCGATTGCCTCTCGGCTGGAGAATCCAGTGCGGGGACTAGGTATGTATTTTGGGAATCTCAGCTTGATGGGATCCAGAAATAGCAGCAGATACATCTGTATCGTATAATTTTCAGTCATTGCCTCAAGGACTTTGGTTCTGCCACTAAAATTACTCCTCTTAGACCCTGTTGAGAACTATAGATACAGCAAGCTTTTAATATATTTTTTCTTTTCACAATGCATTTCTTTCTGTTTCACCTTGTAAAGGGCAAGAACGTTCTTTGTTTTAGGGGCTACAAAATATTAAAACCTTCGCAATAATAATTGGCATAATCTCTTGTAAAATAATCAGGTTTTTTTTGCCTTGTTTAACTCTTGGACTACCTTAACAAAATTCTAAAGGCCACTGTTCAGATGCAGACATAGACATAAGTTACATCATCAGCTGCCGTTATCCATTACATGGAGCTCAAATGGCAGATGTAATGATGACCCTTGGTAAAAGTGGAAGTGTGACAGTAAATCTTCTTCATGAACAGAATCCCCAAATGAAAAAGATTTCTGCCCTGGAGTGAACTGGTCATTATACTTCTCCCTGAGCCGCTAGATGTCATCTCATGTCACACAGGTGTGTTGATCTCCTGCTGACATTGGGAAGTCATCTCAGTTTGCTCTTGAAATAATATAAAATGATGGGATAAATTGAAATTGTTGCTCCCAAAATAACAATAATTGATTCTAAAATCTAGAAAAAAACTAATTGGAAATACAGTGGTTTAATTCCTATGATATTGTCCTTTGTACATAAATCATACACAGTGTTTTACTGCAAAGCATGTATATCAAGCTGCCTTTAGGACTGAGACCTATATATATTAAACATGTATTTACCTAACGTGCAAGTACACCAAATACGCTTATGCATATATTAATATTGAGATATTCTGGAGACATGTACAGAAAGGCTGCGTTGAAGTAATTTCTATTTAGTTTGCATCTGTTATGGTACTATACTTCTCGAGCAAGGAATGTGTTGATAATTAAAAAAAAAGTTAAATATAATGGGGCAGATCTAGAACAACGCTTGTGAGCGAATTTGCGCGTGGCGGACACGTAAAATCGCGTTTTGGTAAGTACTGCTCTTGCGCACCATAGAAAATACGCTCCGTAACATAGCGTAAATGTGAATGTATGGGCCATTCACGTATTTGTTGCTTAAATCCGTACGTGTGGGCGTGCCAATTTTACGTGAGTCAAAAATACGTCTGAAATACGCTATGTAGGCGGGGGTTTGTATTTAAAGTGTACAGTATGGGCGTGCTTAGCTGCGTTAATACGTGTTGCACATCCGTACGTGAGCGGATGACATCGGTTACGTGGGCAAAAGTTAAGGTAGGGTTTGGAAAGCGGAATTCAGACAGAATACGTACATTCAAGGGGTGTGCCAAGGGGAGTGTATAGAATGTACGCACGCGTAAATACGCTACACGAGTAAACGCATTGCAAGCGGAGTTCTGGATCTACCCCAATGTCTTAAAATTATGAAACACTACACTCAAAATTAAATGTTGTACCAGCATTCATTGACAAAGCAGTGGTGGTGGTGGGGGGGGTCCACAGTTTTACAGTCTCTCTCTCTCTCTCTCTCTCTCTCTCTCTCTCTCAGTGTGACACGACCCTGGCATGGTAAGATGTTGTTGAATCCTCTGGCAAATTCAGGCCTGCAAATATAAATATGATTTGCCCTGCTCCTAACACCCTCTCAGAAAAATACAGGCCTGTCATAAATGCACTGAAGCTTTAGCACTGTCTACACAGTGACCCATATATTAACATGGGACAAGATTCACACCTCAGAAGCAGTCTCTTTTTAGGTGCGGATCTTTAGTAAAGAACCTACTACGCATTCCTGACTTCGAGACACCCTTTTCATAACATGAAAAGTCAGTAGTTTGTCAGTGAATTTCCCTGCTGTAGCCGGCTCTAGAGTGCACTACAGCAGGGTGCTGTGACACACTTTGGGAACCAGTGCACTAGCCAAACATTCACTTTTTATAGTGCAGTCATTTGGATTTTTATAATATATTCATTTTTCATTCTGTTTACATAGAAAAAGAAGGCTCTTGACTATATATCTAACTATAGCCACATTCACTGTGAGACCATTTACAAATTCTTTTTTATAAGAGTAGAATAAATGGTTTCTCCCCCTGGGTCTAGAAGAAAGGAGAATTCATCTGTAAACACATTGGTTTTATCCACTAAGGGCTATGCAATATGAAATTAGTAATTGCTACTGTCAGATACAGGTCGTGCCTTCAAGAAGCATTTTTAAAACAAAGACTTTGGTCTTTAAGAGTAAGTACAGAAAAGTATTAATTCTGAGAAAAACTCCAGTTAAGTAAAATGTCTTTGTGTAAGGAGCATGTACTAGTTCTACATTTATTTTTCAAGCGTGTATGTAATGTGTATGCGATGTGCCGCTGCGAGTCCCCGCTGCGAAGGCTTGCATTGTGAATTAGGGACAGCCAAAAGCTGTTTTTCGGCTGTCCCTATTTCGAATGTGAGCCCTCTCAGAATTTTTTTTTTAATGAATAGGTGAGTATGCATTTCTAATACTCACCCATTCACTGGAAGCGCCGCCGCCAGGAACTTAGGGTTAGGCTGCGGTGAGGGGGGGAGACTTAGGGTTAGGCTGCAGGGGGGAAACTTAAGCAATCATTTCCCAAGTCAGTTTGGAACTGGAACCTATCGAAATAGGATGGGACCCACTCCCTCCCTTGCTAAAAGTAATTGTGATCAGTATCTGTGTGCAATAAGCAAAAGCAAAGTATTCTCCCTGCATGCAAAGAATATCATTCATTTGGTTCCCCCTGAAATACAGCAAGGTTTGGACCAGGAGGTGGGTTTTCCAGAGAACACATACTGTAATATAGTGAGTGACCTGTCATTTTATACCAACCCCCACAACCCCGACCTCCTACTCTCATCCTATTGGCTTACTGCTGATAACCCCGCCACTATTTCCCCTCCAATTTTTCTCTAACCACCATTGACCAGGGCCGCCAACAGGGGGAACAGTCGGTACTATTGACCCTGGCCCTTAGAGAGATGAGGACCTCCGTTACTTACCTTACCTCTGCAGCAGCAGGTATTGGTGGTGTCCTGCACATTAGTGGGCCAAGGGAAGGAATACCCTGCGCATCGGCCCACTGTTTATGCTGGTGGGAGGCGCTTCTCCTATATGTGGCGGAGCACTGCAGATGGGTCCCACGGCCCTCAGGATCAGGCCCAAAGGGCCTAAACCCGAATCAGTAACATAGGGAAGTTTTGCAAGCCGCTTGTGTAAGTCTCCATAAACGTTCATGGGGGGGGGGCAGATGTTACGCCACGGATCTCCTAGCATAAAACAAGGTTCATTACACTGGGACATCCATCCGCTTGGATGTTTCGCCAAATCCTTATACTTAATCCCTGCAAGAGGGGCAGGGATGGGCATGTAGATGAAGGTGGTGAGGCGGTGGAAGGCAGTTCAGACAGATGCAGATCCATGCAGAGAATTGAAGGTAGGGTTCTGGACATGTAAGTGCGTGAGAGAGGGGAATGACAGCTGCGTTCACTCCTCTCCTTTGTGTGGGCTTCCATACATATGGATCAGGTCCAAAGATCCCATTATTTAAAATGTATATTTTTAAACATTAGATGCTATTTAAAATCCTATAACCATAGTATCGATGACCATGTAAGTTTTTTGTTTAAAATATATTATTTTTTTCCCTTACTATGCCAGGTAATTACCAATGCCCAGGGAAAGTTTAATATTATGCTTAATATATAATCTTATATCATTGGCCCAGAATGAGAATTCTCCACCCCCTGTGACACAATAGAATATGCAAATCTGTGTTAACCCCATTAATGGTATTGTTCGCCAAGCAGAAGTCCAAACTCATCAAATATGTTTCTGGCTGTCAGCTCAGGGCTGATTTTACTGTTTGATTTTTCTCACCTAATGAATATTTAACATCATCTACTCAGATGAGAGGTTGCATTTAAAACAAAACTCAAGCTCAGGAGCGGCAGGGCAAACGTACGTTATCTTCAATAAACCAGAACAAGCATTCAATCTGCCTGCAGCAAAACATAATTAAAATAAGAAAAAAGATAATTGGGATATTTGTTGTGACAGGAAACCCATAATGAATTGTTATATTAATGGGAAAATATTAGGTGGATACAAGCAATTACCAGCACAACACAAAGATTTGCTCAGCTACACACTGTTTGGATGATAGAGAAACATTATAAAATGATTGCAGATACATGAAGATGTTATAGCAATGAGAGGACGATACTATTCTCTATGCAAGTGAAGGTCATAGAAGACACTTTCAGATGTAGCATTGCAGTACATTGCAGACACCCCTATGTTTCATCTATAAGCCCTTTCCTGGTTTTAATGTTTGGTTATTACAATGGACCGGATCTTGACATCTGCATGGTAGAGGGGAGTGAACCTCCTTGTCAGTCCCCTCTCTCCTACGTACTCTAGGTGACTTACCCTGCCATAAGGCTGCCTTAAGTCACACGTGCGGATCAATGGTCTGTCCGACCACTGATCCGCATGTGACCCCTTAATCTCACCCAGACTGTAAAACTTAATTGCTCCCCCTTACAGAGTTTAGCCGGTGGAGGGGATGCACCCTCCTGTCAGACGGATCTCCAGACATATGAAGCAACGGTGATTCATTGCAGAACGTCTGGAATGCGCATGTGTATTGCCAGTCAGACCACTGAATTCCACATCTAGTGCACAGAATTCGGCTGTTGTGCGGGGGTATGGATCCGGTTAATTATTCTATTATCACTAGACCAATAATATATAGATATACGTTCAGTAAACTCTTTTTTTGTTTTCAGCTTTGTAAGAGAAACCGGCTTTAAGGTGGGCTCATTTCAAACTTGTGAAGCCCAGATGGTGCGCGAAACAGTGAAAGACACCCACAGGTGACAAGTCTAAGCCAGCCCAGTGTTACAGAGTTGTAGTGAGCTGTCAGCCTATGTTCCTTGTAATGGAATGCTGAGAAGTCAGCTGATAGTTTAATAAGAGTTGACTGAACTCTTCTGTGTATATAATGAGCTATGCAATGTGTGTGTGTGTATGCATGCACATGTGTGTTCATATTAGCCACTATGCCATGTTATATCACAGAATGACAGAAAGCCAGATATTTTATATTTCACAACACATAGTATGTGGCCCACATAAACTGCAGATAGATTACAAATGAACAAATTGCTTTGTATACTTTGAGTTTGTATAATCTAATGCTATAGCTATTGCTGCTTAAGATACGTGTGTGTGTGTGTGTGTGTGTGTGTGTGTGTTAAAGTGTAAAGCAGGAAAACATTTTGCGGTGTTGATATGTCTCTGAATCTCTGTACTCACTAGAAACCACAAGATGCGATAAGCAGCTAGAATGTAGCATGTAAGCATGGATTCGAAAAGGGCAGCAAGAGACCTAATGAAAGAAGGTGTCATGTAACTCCCTGGTGATTGGCTGACTGTCTAGAATTGAAATCCTGCAGTTAGTATGGCTCAGTTTCAGTGTTACACTATAGGCTTTAAGTATTATTTAACCTAACAGTATAGTTGTACCTGAAATGTAATATGTTGCCTATCGGTTTATGATATCACTCCTTGTAAACCTTACTATAGAATTAATGGCACAGAAACAAAGTTGTCGGGTTAAAGAGATCATGTTTTATTAGCTGAAAGATCCCTTATTGTACTAGTCACTTCCACCTCTTTCCTATTGGCTCACAAACTGGCCCTCCTCCTGCTGATATCCTTCCATTATCACTCTGCTCTGATAACATTCTACTAATGAATCTTGTTAATATGCCTTCCATTGTAAGGGTGGGGTTTTTGTCAGTGTGGTTTATACCAGTCCAACATTAGACACTTCTTTTTCTTCAGGTCAGTAAGGACCCCTGTAATAGGCGGTATTGCGCCCTAAAACACAAACAAACCTGCATCCACCCAAGATTCCTACCTGATCCTGACAAACAATAAAGGATGCAACAGTGTTCCCTCCCAGTTCCACATGGGACGCTCTTGACTAATCTGCGGAAGAAATAAACAATGACCAGCAGGTAAGAAGCAGGAGATTAGTTCACATGCGAGGTAGTCATCATCACAGACTAAGGCCTCTGACAGCCTGTTTTTGCCAATGCTGACAAGCAGAGCTGCTTCTATTTCCCATGATGACAGGATATAATAGAATTCACTTATTTCTGTCTATTATGATGAACATCTCGGATATTATCTTGCTCGTCTATGGGGTACAGGATAAAATCTGTGATGTAAATTCATGTGATGTGCCATTCCGGAGGCACATTGCACAAAATAGATTCATACATATACACTACTATGGACTCAAGGAGATGCTTACCTCTATGTGAGATCGGCTCTGTCCTCCATCATGCATGGCCTCCTACCACTAAAGCCAATGAATAACTTACATGCATGTTACGTTTTCTTGCGTAGCGTATTTACACTATTGTAAATACTATGCACTCCCCCAGGCACTCCCTTCGGACAGACGTCATTTTGCCGTTTTACGCTTGCCAAACCATACCTTAACTTTTCCAAGCGTAACTGCACATGTACATAGCGTCCTGACGGACATAACTGCCTTTCCCAACCCATGCTGTACGATTTAAATGCCTCACCCCGCCTCCAGTGCGTCGTTCGAGCGTAGTTATGGCTAGCGTATTTTTAACACGACCCTTCGTAGGTAGTTACTACAGTGTAACGGCCACCCAGAGTTACATGTCCTAACATCTGCCGTGCGCATGCGCAGAACATACAAACAGCCAAAATTATGCTAGCAGCTAGCGTAACATCACTTATGTACGTAGGTCTGGATCTGGCCCTTAGTGCACAAAACCCACTATTAGACCCTAGTATATTCTACATCTAACCAAAAATTCTAAAAGCTTAGGCCTAGGGCCCACTAACAAACAGGACCTAACTAACTTGGGACTAGTGCATACTAGTTCGGGTCTAGCACCCACTCTATTAAAAGTGTTTAATGTCCACCAACAACCAGGGTCCAAATAATAACAAGGATCTACTACCCTTACCTGCAAGTGGACCTAGTGCCCTACCTCACTAAAGGGCTTGGTGCCCTTAACTCACTATAGGACCTAGTGCCCTGTACTACAAGGGTTTAACATGCTTTCTAACAAAACAGACCTCATACCCAAAGTGAACCTACAGTGCAGGGGAATTGGTGCAAAGTGCCAGGGGTCTGAATAATTTTCTCATGTCCCAGTAAAAACACAACTTTCTAGACCTGGACTGCTGGGTGGACCGTGGGCGATAGTGGAACAATGCCAGCAGCTGCTTATTGCCCAGGGATGGCTGTGTGGTTGCATATTGAAGCCCTGATTTGGGCTTATAACCATAAATATTATTAAGACCTAGGGCATCACTTTTGCTAAATTATCTTTCCCTTTTATTAAATGTAAATTTTATGATTAGAAATCATATAATTTCATCAAATGTAGATCTTCAATTAAGAATATAGAATCAAAGGGAAGCTAAGGGCTGACATGGAAATGTACATGTTGCGTGAAAATGTATTTATGTGAATTTTCTAGTTAAATATAGTCTTTAGTAAGTACATATACACACAAGCATTCCATTTGTCTGCATACTAAGCAGTTGCTAAACCCTTACTGCTCTAGTTATACAGATATTTGGCTTTCTCTGCATTTTACTGAAACACTGAAGAGTTAAATCATCTCCTAATGACATAAAACACAGGCTTAGCTCTCAGAAAGAATATTATATCTCTTAGAAGTATCTGGAGATTCTGCATCAATCGCAATCCACATCTGATGTTCTTCTTCATTGGGGGAGACCTGGGAAATTAAACCCCAAATCAGAGGACTGGGATTCATCTCACAGCCTGTATCCTTATTAATGTCCCAGAGGGCAGCAAGAAAGAGAATTATTATTGTATTTTTTATTATATGCTCCTTGTGCATTCAACCCCACACAAAGCCTTAACTACTTTATTGCCACAGAGCCAAACATTGTAAAGGATAGCAGAATGCTTAACTCATGGTATCAAAATATTCCAAGTGATTTTATTTTTTAAAAGATCAGTCATTTTGGCATATAAATTTATATAGCAACAAAGTAAGACTGAATCCAGACCTCAGACATTCCCCATGTGCATGGATTGTATTTAATCCATTTGTTTGCACTTAGCACCTGTGTGTGAATCCATGCTAAGTGATCAATACACAATCAATCTATTCAGACTTCCGGCAGGTCCGCCAGTTTACATGCAAGTGGCTAGTGGAATGCATACTGTTCCAATCGGCCCAGCCAATACCATCTTACAATTGCAGAAATTGAAAACGGAAGGCAGGGTATGGGTACTGAATGTCCATCCATGTGAGGAGATTGGCAAGTTGTTTGTTCACTCAGATGCATGAATACAATGTATTTCCCATAACAGTTCCCCACACAACCCGTGCTGATGAAAATGCTTGGATCCTTGCAGAATCTTTATACTGTAGTTTTGAAAATGTGCATTTCATTCTATGGCCACTAGTGGCCGACCCACAAAGTCCTGTTTCCCAGCCTGCTCCCATTTCTTCCTGTTCCTCGATTCCATCCCCAACAACCATAAAAGATTAGATCAGGATCAGAAGATCAGAGAGTCGGACTGATCAGATGAAATGTCTGTCTACTTTGTTTATGTTTTTGCTGAGCTCACCTTTACCATCTGCCCATATTGCTGTCAGAGACTGATAGCTGGATCAGCTGAACTAATGTACATTATTGCAGGGTAAGATTCCCTTCCAGACGGCTTGTATTATTCTCACCTATGTCGCAAAGCAGTCTCCCTGAATGTGTTATCTGTGCTGTCATTGACTTGTCAGTCAGTAAAAGAGGATCTTTATTGTAAGTATATAAGACATGCCTGTGATTTACGTGGCTGATACTAGAATAATACTTCACAATTAAAGCTGTTCCTATCCTATATATAATGAGTAACACCTTTGGCTCTTTTTACATATGTCAGTCAGTACTGAACACACCTGTGCTCCTGCAAGGAGACCTGGAAAACATGCACTGTTACTGGTACTTGAGGACATGGTTGAGAAGCCCTGCTATAGGAGAATTATACAGCAATACAGTTATATCAAGGTTGCCGACTTTTTAGAGCCTCTCTGCGGGAGAACCCGGAGGGAAGCCATAGATTTCTGCAAGGGGGTGAGGCTTAATGATGCAAATTTGCAAATTGTGCCATTAAGCCCTGCTCCTGTCAATCACTCCTGTAATCTCTAGCATTCCAGGGGATGGGCAGGGCTTGATGACATCATCAAGCCCCGCACATCCCTAGTAACGCTAGGATTTACAGTATGAGTTGACGGCTGGTGGGGCTTGCTGGAGCTTTGCCGGCTAGATTTCGGGAGTCTCCCGGATAACCCTGAGTTATATTAACTATACAGTATATGTAGTGTAGTATTATAAGATTCATTTTTCACTAGTTTTCACTTTAAGAAAAGATACAACCATTTCAGAAGGGGAATTTTTGGGCTGTATCCTAAATTAAGTTAAGGGGGGGGCATTTTCCGAAAACTGTGAAGTAGAAAATGCCCCCTTTTGGTACTGTGGCAAATTATGCAGGTACCACAGTATCTGAAAGTACCAGGACAAAATTCTGGATCCGTCCTGGTAGGGAATATGCCAGGCGGCGGGCATCTGATCTGTGGGCGGGGTTAGGTATGCAGATTGTATAATAAGGACAGGCTTCAGCCTTTATAAACAATCGGCATTTTCACACAGTCAGAGCTCCGACAATAGTAGCAGACAAATTCTGGATCCGGTCCTATGTGGGGGAAAGGATGCTGGTCTCATAGTACAGAAGGATGGAGAACGTGCCATGAAGGAATTTAAGGCACTGCTGTGTGGCATCATTTAATAATATAATACAGCGTGTTTGTGTATGTATATTTATTTTCTAAGATTTCTTATAATTTATAGGACTATTATGGAAATCCCCCTTATACATTTCTGAATTTGCCTCTGGTGTGTATTACAGTACACAAGCACAAGTACAACCAAATGTCTTTTTGTCAGTACCCTTAATTATGAAAAGACAACAATCCTCTACTGTGCTCTTCATATAATGGGAATTGAATTTTGGTGCATATTGTACAGTGTTATACAGTTTATGCCCTTTGGTAGTCCATGGGTTAAGATACAATTTAGAGATGGAAACTGCCAGTCCAAGATGTATGGGCTCATCTTCCAGCCTCAGCAGGA
>WWET01003054.1:3585-14311 GCA_011038615.1 Limnodynastes dumerilii
GATATATCTTTGAATTGCTTACTGCACACAGATACTGACCAGCTTTACTATTACACTGTTATTTAGACTTGGGCTGGGAAATATCACCTCTCAACACTAGTACTGTTTGCAACAGATGAAATTTGACTCCCCTGCAATCAACATGGTTTAGCCCAGGTGTGACTTTAAGTTCTTATTTTAAGAAGATTCTTAAGTGTGAATCAGGTCCAATATTTTTACTGCAAGTGCTTTGAAGGAGTTCTCTTATGGCTAGTTAAATTAATAACTTGAGATCTGAGAGGCTGACCTAATATTTACCTTCTTGTGCAATCTAAATGGATAATTTTCTGAGTAACTGATATTTCACTCCCAGTGATAGCTGATGGACATTTATGCAGAATAATAAAGCATTAATTGCCAAAGTTCTACTGCAAGTTTTACAAGACTGTTCTCCTGAGCGATAAGAGTCTGCAGCTGTGTCAGATTGTCAATTTTCACCTCAAACCGCCAGATCACTTACTCGCTGTAATGTACAAAGGCATGTTGCTGATAAACTAGTTTGCATTAATTGATTCCTTTACCACTGCAATAGAAATGTTGTTATAATTTATTAATTGCTCCAACTTTTACCAAATGTAAACTTATAACTTAACAACCAATTTAGTTGGTTATTTTTATTTCTCTGACAACAATGTGTTACTGAAGCTTTTTTGCATAGTCAATCATTCACTGTATGCATGCATTTTTGTGATCAAAAAGTAGTAATTCTGTTGAACACTGAGAAGTTATAGTGGTACCTTACTGTACAAGTTTTCTGCTATTTAACCATACTTACCAATTAAACTAAACAAAACCAAACAAAAAATAAGTAAACCTAAAACGTGATTTATAATCTAAAAATTGCATCTGTGTATTCTTCTCTGGAGTCGTCCACTTCCGAATTCACTCACCACAAAACTTACCTGTATACCTTATTATACCGGGGTGTTACACTGTCCTCCTGCCTGTACCTGTCATATCTATTATTACTTACCTTGCTTGAGTTCTGTATTTAGTTTTGGTTTGTTCTATTGTTGTCTGTTGTCTGGAACCTGTTACAAGTACATTTGTATCTTAATACAAGCTCTGGTCTTGACCTCATTCCAGCATTACTTCAGTATTTGGTGTGCATGGAAAGGTGATGACAGTCCGTCATACCCCCTCACTTCAAACCCTGTGTCACATTTAAAGAAAGAAAAAAGGTTGTCTGTGTAGCTGTTTAGGCTGTGAAACATGCCTTGCTTTACGAAATAAACGTTTCCACTTTAGTTATGCACTAACTGTCATTACTATGTTCAAATAACTGATATTACACTGAGATTCCTATGATATATTAGCTTATACTGCTATCTCATATGACCATGTAATTGTATTACCCTCAGTATGAAAATATTTTATAGTCCAAGGATGAGCACCTGGCACTCTGTATTCATGTCTGCCCGCACCATAACGACGCATGCAGACATCAGCGAGTTTCCAGAGAGAGTGACCATTATGGATTCTAAACACGTTGACCTTGGCTACCTAATATAACCTTAAACACAGCTTTTCCATCTTTGTGTAAACCCTCAAGCTATAGCAACAACCTGTCTATTCCTAGATCTCCCATTACACAGAACACAAGTAGGTTGTGTTAATGCTCCATTGACAAGGGGTACTTTGGTATTCTCAATAATTAACGCCTTCTGTAGTGCAAGACCTTTCATAATAGCCAATGCTTTCACCGAGAGCCCCCCCCAATGGCCAACACACACACACACACACACACCAGAAGATACAATATATCATAAGAAAGGGAGAAGAAAATAAGATAGAAGAAATAATTGAGAGATTGTACTGATATATTGAATCAGACAAGCAATGTACAGGTAATATACAATGTTGTATGTGATATACCCTGTACACGTGGTCCAATTGTCATAACTAGCGGTCATACTTTTATATTTTAAATTAGAATAACAGCCACTACAAAGGTTGATAAGAATAAGATAGAAATGAATGTTCTAGTTTACTGCCGATCTCTGGCTATCCCTCAGTAAGGATAACTTATATATAGCAGGTAGAACTAGTTTTACTAAAGCTGTTATAAGTGAAAGTAATGTCCATAGCAACCAGCAAAATGCTATCATTTATCTAGCACAGTCTAAACAATGATAGCTGGAACAAATAAATAAATGGCACTGGATGTCATGGGCAACACCAAAAAACAACGCCCTGTTCCCATGCTTTACAGGTTTAACAATCAGAACATGACTGGGCAGTAAGAGACAGGACCTGCTTCAGACTTAAGAAGGAGCTTGGAATTAAGGGCTGGATTCTCACTTAAGAATATTGGACCGAATTCAGAGATCCGTCAGCGAAAGGTTCGCAATTATACGCACGGACATAGCAAGGCAACACCCGTGACACTCCCCTCACACGGACGGGTTATCCTTGACGTACGAGTCCCTCGACCACCCTTATCTTTAAGTGTGCATTTCCGTGCATATAATACTTCTGTATGTGCGTATCTAACTAACAGCGCCCTCACCGCGCCCTCACATGGTCATTTAAATGCCTCCCCCCCACCCACTTTCACGTGTCTGTCTCCGGACAAATTACAACCACGCCCCTCCGTATGTATTTTCTCACATGCGATTCACAAGTCCGTGCCTAACGGACTAGCTTAAATTTAGTTACTACGCAGGCGCAGTTCATCCGATCGTAAAAATACGCACGGAACTTCCCGCAAAAAGGGTTCTCTGAATACGGCCTAATTGTTTCTTAAGTGCGTAGTTATGCGAGCAGAGCTACTATGCATGCGTGGTAACTCTTTTATGCTATCTACATATTTTATTAAGTAGATTGCATATGTGCGGTCTTTAAAGACTTAAGAAGCAATATTCTTAAGTGAGAATCCGGCCCTAAGAAAGAAAAGTTACTTCTGGGCTAAACCATGTTGATTGTAGGGGAGTCATATTTCATCTGTTGCAAACAGTATTAGAGTTGAGAGGTGATGTTTTCCATCCCAAGTCTAAATAACAGTGTGATAGTAAAGCTGGTCAGTATCTGTGTGCAGTAAGCAATTCAAAGATATATCCCTGCATGCAAAGTATTCAATTAACTTGCAATCACCTTGGTTTAGCCTAGGTGTAACCTTCCTCTTTTAATTTCAAGCTGCTTCTTAAGTCTGAATCAAGTCCAGAGTGGGTGGGTAAGAGGACCTTGTCCCCAAGCTTACACTCTATAGGAAGGGATCCTAGTTATTGAATCTTAGTGAACAAAAAAAAAAAGATAAACATCTAAAAGATCCAGTTTCCACAGCATATGCAGAGCACTTGGCCTTTTCTGGCCTGCCCATTCCATCCAGAATGCGGGGAGTTAAAGCATCCAGAAGAAAACAGTGTCCTCCTCACTATATTGTCCCACTACAGTCACTTCATCCCGGGACTTTGAAACATCTGTGTATGGGACCAGATTAGCACCTATGGTATGAGGCTTGTTTTTACATGGAGAGGTTTTTGTGTATCTCATCTTGATTTTAATATTCTGTTTTTATCGTGACTTAATTGTTTCCATGTTTAATAAATGAAACTATTTTAAGTAGTTATACTCAAGAGGTTATTAACCTTCTTTGCTTTCTCCTTTTCTTATAAAAAAAACGTGCAATTTTGTGGGAGAGAAATAAGGAGACTGAGAACAGAGCATTGATTCAGAAGATATTTGAGAACTAATACAACTTGACCAAAAATATTTCCTGAACATTTTATATCGGACATCTACTCTCTGGGGTAGATCCAGAACTCCGCTTGCAATACGTTTACTCGCGTAGCGTATTTACGCGTGCGTACCTTCTATACACTCCCCTTGGCACACCCCTTGAATGTACGTATTTTGTCCGAGTTCCGCTTTCCAAACCCTACCTTAACTTTTGCCCATGAAACCGATGTCATCCGCACACGTACGTATGTGCAACAGGTATTTACGCAGCTAAATTTAATGTTAGGAGGAGGATGTGAGCGCTGGTTTGAAACACTCCCCGCACTACACAGGTCTAAGGTGTATATATACACCTTGAGAAAGAGCACGTAGCGGCTCGAAACGCGTTGGTGGGGGCATTTGTGAGAATTACAGGATAGTGCCCGTGGATTCCTCCCTTTCCCTGCATGTAAGTTTATTAGGGCCCTATAGAACCTACATGCTATTTATGGGATATTAGACCTAGAGGGAAGGATCCTGGGTGTTCTACCTGCACCTTTAAGAAATTACTGAATGTTTTAAAAGTTTTTTTATTTTATGTTTTTATGGATAATATCTTTTTGGAAAATTTTTAACTGCTCAAGATATCATAATAAAAAGTTGTATGTGAAAAAACTTCAATCTTCTAAACCCCTACCTTATTTGCATTTGCAAGTTAGTGGGAACCCTGTGGGGGGGATATTTATTTTGAACAGGGAGGATTCCTGGAGTTATCTACCCTACGGATTGTATGGGAGGAGGCCCGCACTATATCAAAATTTGGAATATTTACTCCTCGTGATTCCTCTCCTCATCTCTGAAGGAGAGGAATCACCACCTGTATTAAAAGCCTGTTAACAAGACGCATATACGGTGAGCGTAACCGGTATCCGTGGGGCGAGGAGGTGGTCTCTGTGCGATTTCAGTCTCCTTTTTTTCAGCAAAGTCCCAGAAACCTGCGAGGACCACGGATAATTCATCACCACAGGAGAACATCCTAGATTCATCTTTACTTTTTTGAAGTATTAAGAACAAGATATACACAAGGTATACCAGTATATGTGGGGTGAGGAGTAAAGTCTATGTACTTGAGGACCGAGAATCTCTTACCGTTGGAGGAGGCTTCATAATATTATTGTTTAAAACCTGAAAACAAGACACATACACGGTGAGCAGGGCCATCAGTAGTGTGGTGATTCGATGACCACTGTGCGATAAGAACCTCCTGTTTTTTAGAATACAAGAGAGAAGTACCTGAGGACCTCAATAGAAGGACTACAAACGGAACAACTATATGAATTTCAAAGTACCAAAGGAATAGAAGACACGGTGAGCAGGAGTGAAGACAATTGTGTATTGTTTACTTTTGGGACATATGAAGGAGAACCATTAAGGCGGATCACCAGTGGACTTCCATTTGGGACTGTTATTTATGTGGTTGGGGGAGTTTGGGAACTTCATTCATTCGACCTGTGTAGTGCAGGGAGTGTTTCAAACCAGCGCTCACATCCTCCTCCTAACATTACATTTTCTACTTTGAGTGCAGGGACAACTTTTTGTCTTAGCTCTTTAGGGGAATAGGTGTTATCCCCTAGGGGAAGGAGGGAGCTGCAGGTCTTTTGGGAGCGCAGGTCGCAAGATTCTTATTTTCTGTATTTACGCAGCTAAGCACGCCCATACTGTACACTTTAAATACAAACCCCCGCCTATATAGCGTATTTCAGACGTATTTTTGACTCACATAAAATTGGCACGCCCACACGTACGGATTTATGCAACAAATACGTGAATGGCCAATACGCTCACATTTACGCAACGTTACGGAGCGTATTTTCTATGGTGCGCATGCGCAGTACTTAGCAAAACACGATTTTACGTGTCCACCACGCGTAAATTCGCTTACAAGCGTTGTTCTGGATCTGACCCTATATTAGGATTTCTTTAGTGTTTAACTCGCAAAGGCCCGGATTCAGAGCTGCAAAAATGAGCACTGCATGTTTTTATGTTTTTTACAGTATTTTTTTTCTTTTACAATATAATGGCCGGCCCTTATTTTTTTTTTTTACTATTGGGGACATTTATATGGCACAGCGGGCCCTGGGTGGCAGGGCATGCTGGCACTTGTGGTTCTCCAAGATCTAGCATGCCCTGGTGCTTGCCCATGCTGGTGCTTGTAGGCTGATATCATTTATTTATTTTTATAGCATTTTTATTTAAAAAAGCCTTTATCTAAAAAAACAAAAAAAACACAGAAATGCCTAAACATAATCCGCAGTCAGAGTCATTACAGCTCCAAGAGCCCGTTTTTTGTTACGGGCAATTCAGAGGTGCGTGTTTCTTTAGAACCTCTGAATAGGAAGCTAAAACTCTGAATCCAGTCCAAAGACAATAGGTCACATCCCCACGGTTTAGATTTCATTAATTAATAAATACATATCAATACTTTATCATTTATTCACCATTTCAAGCACCTGTTTTGAATTAAATTGTGATATTTAATTGTGGTATTTGCAGTTGTCACTTTATCATTTATTGCACCGCTAAAGGCACTTGTTGACCTTTATATTGTGGCATTTGCTGAATCTCTTCAAATATTGTTTGTTTATATCATGCAGAGTTTTAGTATTTTAATATACCATATACACCAGTGCCCTACAACTCATTATTTTACTGTATGCTTCATAAGGGGAGTGTGGTACCCCTTTACGTGTTAGTGATTTCTCAGATTAGGATGTGCCATCATCCCTTCCAAATATATACTACTGCCCATTGCATCCACCCACAACCCTTCCTTTGAAGAAACCCTTCCACAAACTACAAACTTCCCCTAAACACACCACCCTCCAGGTGTTATTATTAACATGTTTTTGTATAGAACCACCAAGGGCGTAGGAACGAAAATTTTCATGGGGGGGGGGGCAAAATGCCAATTACTACTGAAGCCCCTTTTTCATGGGCCAGATGCTGACCCCCGCACGCTGTACGTGCGCGTGTGGGTACGCAGTTACGCAGCCATAGTGGGAAGTGCTCTCCCCGATGTTGGTGGGAAATCTGGACACTTACCTGTCCCCATAGCTACCTTAACTTTTACGACTAGGTCTGCGGCCATACGGCCCCCTCATTAAATGGCCAGATGATCAAGTTACATAATATTTTAAGCATTTGGATTTATTTTATAGAATAAAGCTTTTCATCTAGTGGGTTTATTTAGTGATATTTTTCAAATGATTTTGTAATACAGAATAAAATATCTGCTTTTGCACTATGGAGCGACTGCCCATCTCTAAATATAATATAAATCCTTTTCTCATAAGCTTCTGGCATTTTACCTGCACCTCCTTTTTACCATGGACATCAACTCTTAAACGCTGGTTCTCCAAGTGCTTTCATTCCCACTGAGGAGAGCGAACATAAGATTATATGGCTCCTGTACTTGAGAAACAGTCTTTTGTTATCTACCTTAGAAAATCACTTTGCCTTTATTTTATCTTGTTCGACCCATTTGTAGCTGGTGTATGGTATTATTCATCAACCAACAAAGAAACAGCCAAGTAAATCTCTCCAATTCTTTGTTCGCAGCTTTATAATAAGGCAAAAAGCTGTTCTGTGAATTGTGCTTTTAGACTATCTGCAAAAGGTGGATTTCTGACCTGATGCACTTCTGACATATAATAACATATAATAGCCTACTGATGTCATAGGCTTACACTTATTCTTTATTGACCTGAAATAACAAGTGATAGCATCTCTTTTCTTTCATCATTTCAATAAGAAATTATCATTCAAATGATGTTGGCTATAGACAGGTTTAAAGCAGCAGGTAATGTGATAGAAGAAGATAAACTGCAGAATTCTAAATATTTGTTAATGTCACTCTATACTGGCCGGATCTAGGGTGTTAGGTGTGTTCACATAGCGGGCCGTATTTAGAGAACAGTCAGCGAAAGGTTCGCGGTTCTACGCATGGATGTTGCAAGGCAACACCCATATGACATTCCCTTCACACGGACTGTTTTTCTGTGACTTACGAGTCCATAGAGCATAGAACTATACGTGTGCACTTACGTGCGTATAATACTTCCGTACGTGCATATCTAACTAATCGCGCCCTCATTTAAAAGCCTCCCCCCACCCACTTTCACGTATCTGTCTTCGGACGGATTATAACCACGCCCCTTCGTAAGTATTTTCTCACGTGCGATTCACAAGTTCTTGCCTAATGGACTTCCGTACGTAAAATCAACGTAGATAGCGTAAATTTAGTTACTACGCAGGCGCAGTTCATCCGATCGTAAAAATACGCACGGAACTTCACACAAAAAGGGCTCTCTGAATACGGCCTAATTGTTTCTTAAGTGCGTAGTTATGCGAGCAGAGCTACTATGCATGCGTAATAACTCTTTTATGCTATCTACATATCATTTCATTTCATAGATTGCATATGTGCGGTCTTTAAAGACTTAAGCAATTTTCTTAAGTGAGAATCCGGCCCTAAGAAAGGAAAGTTACTCCTGGGCTAAACCATGGTGATTGCAGGGGAGTCATATTTCATCTGTTGCAAACAGTATTAGAGTTGAGAGGTGATGTTTCCTATCCCAAGTCTAAATAACAGTGTGATAGTAAAGCTGGTCAGTATCTGTGTGCAGTAAACAATTCAAAGATATATCTCTGCATGGAAAGTATACAATTAACTTGACTCCCCCTGCAATCAACATGGTTTAGCCCAGGTTCGACCTTCCTCTTTTAATTCAAGCTCCTTCTTAAGTCTGAATCAGGTCCAGAGTGGGTGGGTAAGAGGACCTTGCCCGCAAGCTTACACTCTATAGGAGGGGATCCTAGTTATCGACTCTCAGTGAACAAAAAAAAAAGATAAATATCTAAAAGATCCAGTTTCCACAGCATATGCAGAGCACTTGGCCCTTTCTGGCCTGCCCATTCCATCCGGAATGCAGGGAGTTAAAGCATCCGGAAGAAAACAGTGTCCTCCTCACCATATTGTCCCACTACAGTCACTTCATCCCGGGACCACATCTGTGTATGGGACCAGATTAGCACTTTTGGTACGAGGCTTGTTTTCACATTAAGAGGTTTTTGTGTATCTCATCTTGATTTTAATATTCTGTTTTTATTGTGACTTAATTGTTTCCATGTTTAATAAATTAAACTATTTTTAAGTAATTATACTGAAGAGGTTATTAACCTTCTTTGCTTTCTCTTTTTCTTATAAAAAAAATGTGCAATTTTGTGGGAGAGAAATAAGAAGACTGAGAACGGAGCATTGATTCAGAAGATATTTGAGAACTAATACAACTTGACCAACAATATTTCCTGAACATTTTATATCGGACATCTATTCTATATTAGGATTTCTTTAGTGTTTAACTCACAAAGCCCCGGATTCAGAGCTGCACTGCGCATGCTCACAATAGGAGCGAGTACAGAAAGACGGGCGCAAGTGTACTCATCCGTCTGTGTCTGCATCCGACAGCACTGCTCCTGGGAGTTCCACAGTATGTAGGGCTCATCAACCTTACGCTTACACCATCTAAGGAGATGGTGTACGCGTAAGGAGCAGGTCACCAAAGCTGTAAAAAGAAAGGTAATTAGTAAAAAAAAAAAACACAGTAAAAGGTTTTTTTAAAAAAACCAAACATAACACATGGAGAAAAAAGTACACGTAAGCAACGTTCCCACGCTGGCCGAGGGTATAAAAATGCGGGACATAAGTTGCGACATTCCCATATGTTTTATCTTTTTGCCAAGACCACCCCCCAGGATTAAAAGCTGGATCCCAGCAGAGCAGGTAAGTATGTTTTTATCAAAAAATAAAAATTAGTTGCACAGACCTCAACAAGTAAACCTGTTTACATATATAAAGAAATAGTGATAATAGCCTAATTATTCTTAATAGAAACCCCTGAAAGAAATAACATATGCCAAAAACCAAGTTTGTCCTTTAATTTTTCAATATTGATAGGGGAAGGGGTGCTACCCTTCAGCCCAAAGGAATAATAACAATTAAATGCACAAGAAAGGCTCGGAGAACAAAGAGGGCTGAGTATGGGTGCACACCCTATTCTAATAATAAAAAAGGTACTACTGCCCATTCCATCCACCTACCACCCTTCCACAAACTACAAACTTCCCCTAAACACACCACCCTCCAGGTGTTATTATTAACATGTTTTTATATAGAACCACCAGGGACGTAGGAACGAAAATTTTCATGGGGGGGGGAAATGCCAATTACTACTGAAGCCCCTTTTTCATGGGCCAGATGCTGACCCCCGCACGCTGTACGTGCGCGTGTGGGTACGCAGTTACGCAGCCATAGTGGGAAGTGCTCTCCCCGATGTTGGTGGGAAATCTGGACACTTACCTGTCCCCATAGCTACCTTAACTTTTACGACTAGGTCTGCGGCCATACGGCCCCCTCATTAAATGGCCTTCGTAAATGAAGGGTCAGCCCCTTCTGCATACTTACTGACGTACGCAATTGGAACATCTGGTGCGCACATGCGCAGATGTTCCGAGACAGGGGACTTACGCATATGACTTGCGTAAGTCCCCTGTGGTACCTAGGTCAGGGTCTGGCATGATGGCTCCCTGATTCTAAAGGCAACCGTTATCTACCCGATGAATGTTTTAAACCATGGTTGCCAACTTTTGCAACTGAATATCAGGGAGATTGTGATAACCCTATCTAGGCGCTGCACCAAAGGGGTGTGTCCTGTGAATAGCTCCACCCGGGGTGTCTAGAACTGCCAGGAAAAGTATTTCTCAATAAAAATGGCAGCAAAAGTATTTATTCAGTTTTAAATTATCAGTGAATAAATACGTATTTATTAAAGAGATAATTGCCAGTCTTTGATTACATCTTGGCCTCCATAGGCCTCAATGCAGGGAAATATCTAAATTTTGTCATGATACAGCAATGACTTTTGGAACTAAATCAACATCAGGGAGATTATAAAACACTTCAGGGAGCCAG
>WWET01003054.1:33710-43918 GCA_011038615.1 Limnodynastes dumerilii
AGCGCAGAGTTAGGGTTGCTCAATGGTGGTCTAACTTTAAGATCCGCCGCTGTTTGCAAGGGAAGTGACTATTTAAACAGTGGGCTGTAACCTGCTAAGATCTGAACTTAGTTGCGTATATTTGCGATCTTTTCGCAGTCGCATCTCTGAATCACCCCCTTAATTTCAAGTTCCTTTTTAAGTCTGGATCCAGGCCAATGTCATTTATACAGTATGGAGTCCTATAATATTAGGTTTGTGTGTTTAAAAATTTACTTTTCTGAAACTGAATTACTTTCCCCCCCCCTTTTTCTCTTTCTTTTTAATATATATACAGAGACATTAACAAAAACACCAAATTAAAATTTGTCCACACGTCTGTGCATGGTGTAGGCCACGAGTTTGTCCAGTCTGCCTTCAAAGCCTTCAGCTTCAGCCCACCACTCGCTGTTCCAGAACAAAAAGACCCAGACCCAGAATTTCCTACTGTGAAATACCCCAACCCTGAGGAGGGGAAAGGAGTCTTGGTATGAGTGTTTGTTTATATGCCTGTGTCATTCATTCATTCTATATGGTATAGAATGGTGTTTTTTCTATTTTGTTTCATTTATGTCCACGTCATACGTTTCATATTCATTTACAACATGTCACTGTAGCAATGCTCATCTCTGCTATTTAGCCAGCGACAGGGCGATAAATGTAATGCAGGAAGCTACATGAGCTACAAAATCAAAAATGTGCTTTCTTAAGCTGGGTGCAATGCTATACAATCATACAGAGCGGAGTGTTTACACAAATCTACTAGAGGCAGATGCAACACCTGTTCTATGCTTACACACCTTCACTATTTACCTGCACATCTCTTAACTATCTAATGAGACCGACATATTTACATACTGCATCTGGAAAAGTATTGCACATACCAGTCTTTGGTGTGTACTCATTTCCATACTGGTCAATTATTTCCTGATTGGGTCTTCTAATTAATAAGCAGGACTAAAAATCTTTTGATGCCACCGGGTCACCTAAATTAGTTGATAAGCAGAAATCAGGGCATCAGATTTGGTGACGATTGTATAGGTGTGTACAAAACATTAGGCCTTTGGTATTACATAAAACTTTTTAAAAAATAAATGGTCTTATTTATTTCATTTTTTTATTACTTTGCAGAAATTATCTTTTGCACTGGCTGATAAAGAAGGGGCCAGCATTATCTTGGCTAATGACCCAGATGCTGACCGGCTTGCTGTCGCTGAGAAGCAGGAAAGGTGAGCGTATGAGCTTCAGTTTCTCACTGCTAAATGTTGATTTTCGCCTAGTGTACAGAGAGTTGTAAGTCATGAGTTTGATAAATAGTAACACAGTTAGTGTTATATCTCCGAGGTTTCTTTATGTATAGAGGAACACGTGTTGTTCTGTACAAAGCTGAACATATGGGAAACAGTTGTAAAATGCTGTACACAGATATTTGCACCAATAAATGTCAGTTTTAGCCAATCGGATTCTTCCAGTTTTCTAGGACACTTTAGAAAAATAAGGCAAGTGTCTGAGAACGGACTGCTGTAGGGCAAGTAAAGGCAACTTTTGGTACTCCAGATGTTGTGAAACTACAACTCCCAGCATTCTCCAACAGTATAGGTATAGCTGATAGCTGGCAACCAGTGATTTGACTTGTAGTTTCACAGCACTTGTCATGCTATAGGCAGTATAGCCTGTATTTGCTGTAAGGTATGGTATCTTTTAGCAGCAGTGGTTGTGATTTTCACCTGATCTGTAAACAGGAACATGAGTTGAATAAAGGGATCTCGGTTAGCTCCCTCCTATGGATCATATTCTGACTATAGACAGAAAATACTTGACAGATCTTTAATCAATCTAAGTGGCCTAGAGTGACTCACTAGGCTTGGTTAAGCCATCTTGTACGATCCTCATTTTTGCAATAACCCCACTTAACATGGCATTGGGGCGTAAATTTTATGGTATGGTCCTGCTATCAGGACTTAGTTTTGTACAGCGATCCACCTTATGAACTCCGCTGCCACTGTGGATGTAGCTCCAACTGCAGTGGCAGCGGAATTCTGCTTCCAGCCCCAAGTTATCTGTATGTTCAGAGCCATCATACTTTATGGCTTACCTTCCTGGCCAGAAAGTCCACTAGAATAATGACTGAGACCTAGATCTGTCCGTTTAACCAATCTGTGCAGGCTCGGGGCTGTTTGGTGCCCTGGGATTGGTCTATCATTGCTCCTGTCCAACAAGAGGTAGTCATTAACAACAACGTATAACTCCTGTCACCAGCTATGGCAGAACTAGGCATCTGCAATTTTATAACTCTCTAAACTATTGTGAGTGGACATACAGATGAAGCATTCAGAAAACATGATCTCACTGAGGAAAGATAACAATTAGTAAAGGGTAAATAATACTTAGTAAAATGAAGTAATCTGGGCAAAATGATTGACTCATTCTTTGCGACTTCTGCTTACATGTATATTGCAGCGGTGAGTGGAAAGTCTTCTCAGGCAATGAGCTGGGAGCTCTTCTAGGCTGGTGGATCTTTACTTGCTGGAAGGAACAGAACCCAGACCCAAGTGCAGTGAAAAATGTCTATATGCTGGCCAGCACCGTGTCCTCCAAGATCCTCCGAGCCATTGCCGTGCAGGAGGGATTCCACTTTGAGGTATATTATTCCTGTGCCCTTCCCTGTCTGTGCATGGGATATAGTGTATTTGTGTGAAATCAAAACTAATCGTCTTGTTCAATGTATGAATATAGGAAACACTCACCGGATTTAAGTGGATGGGAAATAGAGCTAAAGAACTTCTCGACCAAGGAAAAACTGTGCTTTTTGCGTTTGAGGAAGCAATAGGTAAGGACACTATATAGGGTATATAGCGTGTATTCAGTCATAGAGACTTGCGATCAGCTTGAATTGTGCTGTTTCTCCTTGTTTTGAATGAATCGACTGCTTTCTATGTTGCTCTATGCCATAAAACTGATATGAGCCTGACATGTGACAGATAACATATTGCATGTGATATAGTCTACATACATGTTGTTAGCATATGCACAGGCAGCTCTTTGACCACAGGTATTTAATATGAAGCATAATTTAACTCTAATTTCCCACAATCTATGACCATCTATTTCCTGCCATTTTACATAAATTGGGGTAGATCCAGACCTATGTGCGTGTTACGTTAGATCGCGTAGTGTTTTAACGCTATCGTAAGTACTATGCACTCCCCCTGGCACTCCCTTCGGACAGACGTACTTTTGCTGATTTACGGCTACCAAACCCCATCTTAACTTTTCCATGCGTAAGCGCGCACATGCGTAGCATCCTGATGGACGCAACTGCCTAAGCCAGCCCATACTTAGTTACGGCATCGTATTTTTGACACGCCCCTTTGTACGTATTTACTACAATGTTACGGCCGAACAGAATTACACGCCGAACATACAAACAGCCGAAATGACGCTAGCAGTTAGCGTAGAATGGCTTGCGTACGTAGGTCTGGTTCTTGTCCATTGCCAGATCACAGCACAGGAGGCCTAACACCACCCAAGTACATTCTTTTGTGTAGTTACTGCTGGAAAGTAAGTACTTAAGCAATAGACCACAAACAGTGTAGGGGAAATACAAGACTGCGCACAGTTAATTGCAAAAATGATTGCAACTTTTTTTTCTTTTTATTCTTTCTTAATATGTACTAAAAAAAAAGGGACAAATAATGACATTCAATGAGCTACAGCACCTTTTGCCAATTACCTGGGAAGCAGGATTCATAAATGTCCACCATTATGTTAAAGACTTAGGGCCTGATCCAGACCTAAGCCGATGCGCTGTGCTTACTAAAGCACAGCGTATCGGTGTCCACTCTCCCCGACACTCCCCCCTGTGAGGGCGTATTTCCCATTGCTTACGCCGGCTGAAGGCTACCCTAACTTCAGCCGGCGTAAGCAATGGGTAATACGCTCGCACACGAACATACAACCGCTAAGCCCTCCCTCCCTCATTATATTACCTCCCCCCCTCATTATATTACCTCCCCCCGCCCACCGACACTAACCTTAACGTAGGGACGCTAGGAGGACGCCCCGTTGATCGGGCGTTGCCGTAGCTACGCCGGGCAACATCTGCTGGGCAACACCTTTCAGCGTAGGTCTGAATCAGGCCCTTAATAGCAACCAATGAGATTCTATCTGACATTCTCAAGTGTGTAATAGGAGAGTGAGAACTAGAATCTCATTGGTTGCTATGGGCAACATCTCACTTTTCCCTTTCCTCAGTTTAGTAAATCTAGCCATAAGTCTTTAACATAATGGTGGACATTTATGAATCCTGCTTCCTGAGATAGACCATCTCTGACCACAAATAGTAACATCTGTATTATAGAAAAGGGGAGGCAGTTGTCGACACAAAGGGCTTAATTTTGGCTTCACCATACTTATTATATTTTAAAAATGAAAATCTACATTCCGGAGCTGCTACCATTTCAAATGGCCCATTTTTTTTAAAAGTGCCCGTTCTGCATAGGATTTGGCTGTGGCACAGGAAGGGATTACCTTTGGGAACTGGAGAGGTGAGGGTTGGGGTTAGGGTGCATCACGACAATGGTTATGTCATGCTGCAGAGAACGGAGGGTTAAGATTAGGGTTAGGCTGCAAAACAAGGATGGTTAGGGAAGAGCTAGTGTTAGGCTGTGGAGAGCAGAGGGCTAAGGTTAGGGGAAGGTAAGGGTTAGGCTGCGGAAAGAGGATGGTTATGGTTAATAAAACTTACCTTTAGCCATTCAACTATTCAAAAATCATTCAGTCACAGGGGCCATCTCTTCTGAGTGCAGACTGACTGCCTCAACTCAATCTGTTTTAAGATTTTCTAACCGCAAACAAAACCCGTAAAAAAGGTTATTGCATGGTACCCCCTGGGCCTAGCTCTGTTTAGCAGCTTTTAATCTCACCCATTATCTAGGTCAGGGGTGGCCAGACTTTGGACTTAAGCTGGCCATACACTACAACGATTATCGGTCCCAGCAGGGGGTGAGCCGATAAACGGGGCGATTTCCCGCAAGGGAAATGTCCTGTTATCGGCACCATACACCTCCTCTGCTGGGACCGATAATCCTAGCAGAAGAGGGGAGGGGGGAGGCAGCGCTCTCTATGGCGCTGCTGCAGAGCCATGTGCAAAGCTGCTCTGACATGCTTAAAAGTATACCTTCAAAGCTGTCAGAGCAGCATAGTGCATAGATCTGCAGCAGCGTCTATTGCAGGGAGTAGTACAGATAGGGATCTGCCGAATCCGCGCTTCACACAGTGCGGGTTCGGTTGGTCCCTCTCTGTACTATTTCCTGCAATAGACGCTGCTGCAGATCTATGCACTATGGTGCTCTGACAGCTTTGAAGGTATACTTCTAGCTGTCAGAGCAGCTTTATACATAGATCAGCAGCAGTGTCTATTACAAGGATAGGGAGCCATTCAGCTTGCTGATTGGCTTCCTTAAAATATCGTTTAAAAAAATCTTTAAAATCAAACCTGCTGAAAGATCAAATAATCGCACCAGAGCGTTTCTGGTGCGTTTATTTGAAGCAGCTTTATACATAGATCAGCAGCAGCGTCTATTAAAAGGATAGGGAGCCATTCAGCTTGCTGATTGGCTCCCTTAAAATATCGTTTAAAAAATATTGTTTAAAATCAAACATGCTGAACGATCAAATAATTGCACCAGAGCGTTTCTGGTGCGTTTATTTGACGTTTCAAAAATGTATCTGTACCATACACTAGAGCGATTATGTGCCCGATCACCCAATAATTGGGAAATCAGGCCGATAATCGTCTAGTGTATGGCCAGCTTTAGGAATCTACTCTAAATTTAAAAAATCTTATGAGATCTACCATAGTCCAAAATAATCGTAATGCAATACTTTTTAGGGGGCTATGAGCCAATGAACACATAAAACATTGACGTTATCCTAATTAAAGGGTGTTTTGCTTAGAAAGTTATTGGCAATGTGAAGTTGATGCATGAAGCTGCATGTCTTGTGTTAACTTGCTAAATGACGTTTCCAAGTTAGTTAGGCACATGATACGGCTTCTGTATCTTGATTAACACAATAAAACAACGCAAATCATATTTACCACTATACAATAGTGTCCTAGTCTCCGCTAGTCTGTCTGTCCAGCACCCAGTACTCTCATTTTAAGCCCTACACAATTACTTACCTTTGAAGTCTTCTCTTCTTCCGGCTGCTGCCTCTCCTCTGCGGCGGGCTCTGCTTCGAATGACGCTGATGTGACCTCAGGTCACTCTAGCATCATCAGTGAGGGGGAGGCACTGCTGCACTCTGCATCTGTCTGTCACAGATGCAGAAGTAAATGGACGCCACTGCTAGGCTCTGTAAGGCACTCTCATTAGAGTGATGAGAGCACCTTACATTGTTTTACAGCGGCATCCATCTCAATGCTGCGGTGCAGGGAGCAGGGGGATGAGCACCTATCCAGCATGGTGCCTGGATGCACCGCGGAGCGTTTCGCGCTGGCCCTGGCGATCGGCTGGTCACATGTCCATGGAGATCAACTGTTTGGCCACCCCTGATCTAGGTGATGGGCAATAGATGAGACTGGCATGGTATTCATGGCCCTGAATCATAATTACCTACCTACTTATCTCACGTACGTAAGTCTCCAGAACTCCTTCTGAAATATATGTAATATTTATCCTATGTATTATTGAAATTTGATCACATAGTATTATATATGTATTATATTATGTTATATTGAACAAGGCGTGTTTCTTTTTGTAGGCTATATGTGCAGCCCTTGTGTGTTGGACAAAGATGGCGTCAGTGCTGCTGCCATAGCTGCAGAAATGGCCAGTTATCTAGCAACAAAAAACCTCACTCTGTCACGGCAACTGAATGTCATCTTTAACAAGTAAGCGCTCTCAGGAAATGCATTTAATATATGGTGGACAGTATACATCGTTAAACTATAAAAACAAACAAAGCAGCGCTTAAACCAAAAACCTCTGTGATAACATTAAACAAGCGAGTGATATCAATATAGAAAATAAAATCTTTCCCGAAAAATACGCGACATTAGCTTTACACTCGAGTTATTCGCGGTGCAAAGCTAATTGAATCTGGCCCTTTAATGTCTGAGGACAAAGCCAAAGTAACAGGGCACCAAAGGAATTCAGTGCCTTACTTGTAAGTACCGCAGAGGACTTAAGACCAAACAGAGTCCCGAAATTATACTTCCTCTGGAGTAACCAGCAGCTCTCTGTAATGATCTCTACACAGCCACAGAATAGAGTTCAAATAGTAGAGCATATAATTACGGTCGGGCGTCCCCACCACTTTCAATACTTAAAAGTTTGTTGGTAAAAGTCAGCATGAAAGTGCTTTTAGTTAGGTCATAATTTGAATATAGTTAGTGTCAATAGCCAGGTGCAACGCGTTTCGTCTCATGGGTTAGGACTTTTTCAAGCAGTAGCATGATTTTGAAATCCCTTGTCACAGCTGATAATGAAAAAATTAATTAGAATCTTTTAGCTGTTCTTAAAGGTAAATTCACATGTGTGAATAAATATATCACTTGCTTGTATTGGTCCATTATATTGGTTAAAAAACATATAATTATATATAAAAGCCATTCTGTTCCACACCGTCATACGCATGCGCAGTAGTGTCCACATGTGGACGCTACTGTGCATGCCCAACAGTGAGGGGCAGAAAAAACTAAAAAAAAACAAAACACACACACACCCCCCCTTCCCCCTTTAACTTACCTTTAGCGGCGGCAGGAGGATCCCAGCATCGGGACCTGCTGCCTGCCGCCGCCTGTCCTCTCCTCCTGCCCTTTCTTAGGACCCCCGCCGCCATCTTGAATGTGGCAGGAACTTCCTGAATGAGGAAGTAATTTCTGGAATGTGGAGATGGCAGCAGCGAATGTGGACCCACTGACACCATCTGCACATTCTGCAACTTACTTCCGTATTCAGGAAGTTCCTGCCACATTAAAGATGGCGGCAGGGGTCCTAAAGAAGGACCCCAGCCGCCATCTTGGATCTTGGAACTTTTGGAACGCAGAGTTAAGGTGGAGATGGCGGCAGGGGGTGCCTCCTCTGCTACCTAGCAACAAGGCTGTTGCTAGGTAGCAGATGATGGACTCACCACCGCCATCTGAGAATGCCAGGGGGCTGGAACACATGGCGGGGGATACTTGGGGGCCTGTAAACATGATAGGGATATGGAGGGGGAGCACTGGAGACATGATGGGAATATGGGGAGGTTGAGCTGGAGACATGATGGGGATATGGGGGGAGCTCTGGAGACATGATGGGGATACAGGGGAGGAGAGTTGGAGACATGATGAGGATACTGGGGTGGGGCTACAGCATATGGTGGGGGATACTGGGATTGAGATGTAATTATAAAATGCTGTCTCCAATATTACCCACATATGTAGAAAAAGGCTAAATAAAAACAGCAATGATAATATCTGAAGTCAAAACCCAGGGGCTAAACACACACAAATGGTTTTACTACTGGTAATTCATCATTTATGACATGATGTCATCCTGACAAGTTGTCTGTAAACTTGTTTCTTTAAAGCCTGTAGTGAAATATAGCTCAGTCAGCACATGTAAGAAGGCCTTTCAGGGAGATGCTAACAAATGCCATCTGTTTTGTTCCAGCACTGGAAATATAGCTCACTACAGAATTAAGGACTTTGTGCAATATTAAAATAAGGGTTCCTAATAAACCAACATACACTAACTCCCTGAGACCCTGATTTTTTCACATATTCATATAAGCTCTGCATGAACCGTCAGTACAGAGGGACTCATTCAATTCCTTAATTATTCCCCATATTACAGCACTTCTCTTGCTGCACAGCTGAAGTAAATTCAGGAATATTTCCAGTAAAAGGCATTAAAAGACATGATGGGGATACTGGGGGGGAGCTGCTGACATGATGGGGACACTGGGGTGGGAGTTGGAGACATGATGGGGATGCTGGGAGGAGGGGACTGGAGACATGATGGGGGTCACCTCTTCCGTTTGGAAGTCCCATGAAGTGAACCAAAGTTACAAATACATACACACTTTTTAAAGGCCAAACTGCTCCTCTCCAAGTAGCCCCCACCTTTGTGACAGTTTGAGTCTTCAGACATCTAGCTTTTATGACCCCACATAATATACTGATACTTTTAGGATAGGGTCATAAACTGACCAGAGCCCTAGCTCATTCTGCCCCACTACCTTCAAGGTATTTCCATGAATTACCAGATCCTGGCCAAACATAGGTCACTCTATAGTTTAATATTAATTGATACCCCTGATATTCGCATGTATCCTGACAGGGGGTGTGGGGCTCCTGTCCGAACGGCTGATTTTCAAATCGGCCGTTTCCTCGATGAGGCATAGCAATCGATCCACGGAGCACTGAAAGTTCCGTGGTCCAAAAAGTTATAAAAAAAATAGTCCCCCCACTCCTTTCCCTAATTCTAATCCTAACCCTCCCCTCTCATTACCCTAACCCTCCATCTCCCGCAGCCTGACCCTACCCTAACCCTTCCCGCAGCCTGACCCTAACCCTCCATCTCCCGCAGCCTGACCCTAACCCTCCCTCCCCTGCAGCCTGACCCTAACCCTCCCTACCCCACACAGAGAGTTTACTCATCTGTTCTAGATCCGGCGATAGCAGCAGCAGAGGTGTGGCGGGAGGGATATTGCAAATTGCTAAAGTGAATTGGTGAAGTATGAAACTTTCGGATGTCCCTTTTTCGGAAATTAGATTTTCTTACCGGAGAGTGTAACCGGTAATATGAGGCCTATCAAGTTATAGTAAATCAAGTAAGTAAAAAGTTCTAGAGCAAAACAAATAAGAGTCCTTTAAATATAGAACTGTAATGTTGTGGGTTCATCTAGAGGTGGCGCAATAACAAGTAGATTTCATTTGATTGGTAAAAATGGACGTTTTATAGCATCAGATCAAGCAATGTTATGCACTTTGTAACAGTCCGGCATGATACACGATATTGTGCAAGATGGTGGCTTTTTAGCAATGGTCATATAAGGTAGGCGGCTAGTTACTGCATATTCCGCTGAAACTGCAACTGCCGCAAAACAAAAGCAGCCGCAAATCAGATTTGAGGCGGTTTTGTCTATTTGTCAAACTATCTCTAAATACTGCATATCACGGAAAGGTAAGAGTGGGGTGC
>WWET01003054.1:43955-61890 GCA_011038615.1 Limnodynastes dumerilii
CACATGCTGGCTCTTATTTTTTCAGTATAGACAGAAAGCAGAATTTTCAGATACGCCGCATAATACTCTCCGCTATCGTTGCTGAGTTTTCCATTGAACGTTAGCCTTATTTCTTCTCCCCTTTGGCAGGTATGGCTATCATATTAGCAAGAATTCCTATTTTCTATGCTACGATCAAACTACAATCAAAAATCTGTTTGAGAACTTGCGTAACTATGATGGAGACCACGAGTACCCCAAGCTGTGTGGTCATTTCAAGGTTACTGGAGTGCGGGACTTAACCACCGGGTATGACAGCAACCAGCCTGATAACAAAGCGGTGAGTCTGAATCCATTATACACAGCGTGTTTCTAGCTGATCTTGTGCTCCTGTGACAGAAGAAAGCATTCCATTCTGAAAGGGAATAATCCCTACTCTCCTCCTATTCCAGAGCTCTCTATTCTCTATTAACGCCTGCTAAAATTAACACACGCCAGTGACTGATAGGATCACTCTATTGTATACAGTTAAGCACAGCTGAAGGTTGAATACAGAATGTGTTTGAATTAAATATATGTAATGGTCACATTTACAGTTGTGCTCACCATCAGCCAGTACTTTGTAACAGGTCATGTAGATTGCTTAGGGAGCCCTTTCATTGTAGTTTTTAGTACATAACCCTTGTATTTGCACTATATGTTTTAAGTTTTCAACACGGATTTCCAGTCATTGTCTAGGATCTATCATTTCTCTTCCTCTATCCCAATGGGTCTTTATTTTGCACAGATTCCACTGATAGCCAAGAACTATCCCTTTACCATCCACCATTGATTACTGTCATTGATATGCTCTTTATATAACGCATGTCATCAGGGGTTATCACTACTGACGTGATTACTCCTCTCCAATACTGCGTCTGCTTGATTAGCACCTAGTGAAAAAGTAAATCGTGTTCTGTGCGTCTGTAACTGACCTGTTTACGGTTACCCCGTGTGCATTGCGTCTCTGTTCGATGGGTGCCGGTGACCGTAATGGTAATGCTTGTGAGATGGAAGCCTGCATAAATGCTGTTTTGCCACCCTCATAAATATTGTGTGGGTCACAGCACCATTACCACCAGGAGATGAGTTTATAGCTTTTGCATTAGGTAACATACTATCTAAAATTACTCCCTTCCCCTTAAGACAACAAAGCCACTGTCACCCAGACAGTATTTTTTGTTTAAGTCTGTTGTATTTTGACCACTGATGTTCCCCCTTTTGTAAAGATCCTCAGTCTTTGTCAGATTAGTCTTTACTTGACTCACATTTGTGAGAACGTAGACTGTAGAAAAGCATAGGGATAAATCATTTTCAGACTAAGTTTAGCCATTTATTTTCTCTGTACTTTTTCTTATGGACATAGAATCATAAAGTGCAATATATCTGAAAACTTTCTAAACTAAAATGGAGAAATCACCTGTTTCCCATAATGAAATATTTTATAGGTGCGAGGAGTCATTAGAGGGAGGTGCCCCCTTTATGTAATGCTCTCATGTCATAATTATTCAGTCATGTGGCCTCACATGTGTATAACAGATAGATGGTAACCCCAGGCTTCAGCTCTCAGGCCCACAGGAAGAGCGATAGTTCAGACGGTGGCAAAGCAGAGCCACTCCTACGCATTTCATCTTATTCCAAGATCTTTGTCTAGCATGTATTCTAGGTGCTGGTAATCATATAATATGCAGATTGCTACAGTGAAATACATGTGTTTCCATTTTCTTATACTGGCAGATTCTCCCAACCAGTACGAGCAGTCAGATGATCACTTTTACCTTTGCTAATGGAGGAGTGGCGACTATGAGAACCAGTGGCACTGAGCCGAAAATCAAATACTACGCAGAGCTGTGTGCAGCGCCAGGCAATAGGTACGGTGCTCGTGTGTAGCTCTCTAAGGGTGACCATTTGCCAATAGGATTTGCCTTATTGTGGTGGCAGGATGAAGGCACAGATATGTTCTTTGGCATAGTTGTATCATATTGCATTACGTGAATCACAGGGCTATTCCTATTCCTACTACAATGCAAAATCACTATGCCACAATTTTCTTACAGAGTCATTGTAGTTACTGTTATATTGATAACTGACGCATCACCATTTTACTGTATTTTAACATGCCTAAATCTATTGTGTTATGCTAAATACATTTCTAAATGAGTGATTCTATTTATCATGCAGTACCAGTATGGTCCACTGGGTGGACTCTTTCTACACCTGGTAAAAATCATTGGAGATGCCAAATCTAAGCCCCCTGTCCCCTGACAAATAATCCATAGAAAATATGTTTATGGAAATACCCTCCAAACCATTGTTTACCAGTTTACTGAATTGTTGAATACGAAGTAATCTTCTTTCTGAATGTGGCCTTTGGGAAAGTTTTATTTTTAACATAATCCAAAAGAGAGAGTTGAATCCCCCATTACTGATAAATGCAACCACTCCTTTTGGAGCCCCATCACTAAATGAACTGGAATGAACACCTTCCATTTAACAGTCTGCTGACCATTGTACCCACCTGTGCTTTCTCCTCTCGCTGGTTCTTGATAGTTCATGATTTGCCAGTGTATAGTGTTGTCTGTTATGTTATTGATGACAAAATAAAATTAACCCACAACAGTGGACAGTGTTATATGAGATGAAGGACTTAAACTTTAGATTTTTGTATTACCACTGAGGATAATCCAAATGTAAGGAAAATTCCGGCTCTGAACTTCTATTACAATAGACAGGATTTGGCAAACTTCTACCCCTATAATTGAATACCACCATAGAACCTTTTAGAAATCTTTATAACACTATGGATTCAATGTAACACCGCTTCTGATGACAAAAATGGAGATGTTGCCCAAAGCATAGCAAACCTCTCCACTTTTCTTATTTAGAAGTTCCTTTAAATGAACCGCTTTGTATAAACTTTTGCTTAATGTACATATGCGCACCCGCTACCCAATCAGAACTCATCCTGTCCCTTCCAGATTTAAGACCAATGATTGGGTTAATTTCGCAAATGTGCTTTTCCTTTCAATCATTGTACAATATAAACCAGGCCTGGCTAACCTGTTGCTTACCAGGTGTTGTGAAACAACAATCCTGGTAAAGATATTCACTCTCAGGGCCAGATTTACTAAGCTGCGGGTTTCAAAAAGTGGATATGTTGCCCATAGCAACCAATCAGATTCTAGCTAGTATGAAATCTGATTGGTTGTTATGGCAACATCTCCACTTTTTCAAACCCGCAGCTTAGTAAATCTGGCCCTTAACATGTGTACAGATCCAGATGTATTTCTGCTCATATCTGCACACTTTTTCTTGGGGATCTGATTGCATCAAAAATCTGAAGTCTGTATCCAGCCTTAAATGATTAAATAGACACTTTGGTAAAGATGAACAAGGGCTGAACAAAGAAGAGATAAGTGACAACATAAAAAGAATATGTTATTGATACAAAATGGCATTCTTCAAAGCACATAGTCATAACTTGTAGCACAGGATCATAATGTCTTCTCCAGAATATTGTATACTAAAATAGTTAATGGTTCTAACAAAACAACAAACATAACAACAAAATTAGGTTTTGTTGTCCACCTGAGGGACTTTTTTGTTTTCTCTCTAAACTCCTATACCTGGCTATTCTAAAGTCCAGCACAAATATTAGCTGGTATTATCAGCCACATCATTAACAATAGCTATTCCTGTGTCTGTTTTTTTTTTCTAGTGACTACAATCAGCTGAAGAAAGAACTGGAAGATCTCGCTGATGCCATTGAAGAACATTTCTTTCAGCCAGAGAAAAATAAATTGCAGAGAAAAGTAGATTAAAGAAACAGTGACTTTAGAGTTTAATGCATTTTGTATCCAAAAAGCACATGCAAAAATGTCAGACTTAAGCTGGGCAGACACTGGAGGGTTATCTGACAATTATCGTGTCAATCACACGCTAATCGTCATGTAGCTACAGCATCTTTCCAGTGTGTACTGTCTCATGATGCTGCAGAATAGTCTGACTGCATTGCATCATGGGATTTGATTTTTGGGAGCTCTTATGTCTTCTGCATATCTGAGTGTTACTGTGTCACAACCTGTTCTAAATTCCTGTTCCAGTGCTTTAACTTGCTTTGTAGGAGTGCATATTGCAAAATATGCTGGTTAGGGTGTGCATAGAGGTGGTACAGTGCGTGCAGAACAGGCTTATGGGAAATATATAGCTCTGGATCTTTTCAGATCTTGTGCTGCTGAACATCTGTAAACAAATCTAGAATTGCAAATCTATCAGATGTCAGATCATTGCAAAAAGTGCCAGTGTGCACCCAGCACTATGCATCGGATCCAGACCCCGCATGCTTTCTGTACTCCCCTGTCCCCAGTTATGCTGCCATAAGCCTACCTTAAGTGAAACGTGTGGATTAGCGGTCAGTACGACCATTGATCCGCGTGGATCTTTCAAACCCTGCCCCTACTGTAAAATTTACATCTTCTCCCCTGCCCACCTTTCGTACAATGTGTGGGCGAACCGTCAGACGGAAGTCCTATAGTACGGTACTAAGTTCCATATGGTAGGACTTACTATAAAAATTTGAGGGTGCATGCGTCCTCCCATCAATATAGCCCACTTACGCACTTTGCGTGCTTAAGGGGGCTAACATTCTTAGGTCTGGGTCCGGTTCTACATGTGCATTGGGATTTGCATATATCCAACTCAAAATAGTATTCCTACAAATATGTAGTATATTTATGCCCATTAATACCTTACTTAGATCTGCCATCTCTCTAACAAATGACCCTTTGTGCATCTGTAAATGAGGTTTACAATATTTACTATTTACACTATTTACACTATGTGGTGGCCATCAAAGGTGTGCAGAGTAAAATAGAGTTACAAGAACAAATTACAATTAGCCATGAACAACAAAATACAATACAAAGATATTTTAAAAATAGTAATTATATAAGTCTTCTACTCATTTGTGTTCTCTGCCATCTGATAATAGAAGAACATGAAATGGTGACAACCAAACATTCTAACTGCAAATCCCCAGTAGTATAGGGTCCACTCTCATACACCCTGCTCCAGGGGCCAAATCCAAGTCTAGGGGACCAATCACTTCTTAGTAACATCAATACAGAGATCTGCTTCCACATCATGCCACATGAGAGATTGGGACCAAGGTGCTGATTCACAGAAATGGTACGTAGATAGCGTAGTAATTCAATTCTTAAAACAACATATGTAAGACGAAAACTACGAAACTGTGAGTCCGGACCCAAGTCATTGGCACACATAGGACCACTATCATAGACAGCCAGGCTCCCATGCTAGTAGTCTGCATCATCTTCAAATGTTATCTATATGGCAGCTCAGGCTGAAGAGGGCCGTGTCTGTGTTTGTACAGTGTTTTAATAGTCATTCCGTGTGTATGTTATATGGATTACAAAAGTGCCTCAATGAACAACTAGCCAAAGTGCCATCATATAGGATCTATTAGTAGTAGACAACAAAATCCAGTGGGCATATTTTTTCCCTCAGATGTCAAACCAACTCATGTAAATTTGTTCCTTAGCTGTTACAAGATTACATCTTGACATCTTTAGGCTGGCCAACTATAGGTGAACTACAACTTCCAGCAATACAAGTACAAGTGCACACAACCCTATTCAGCGGAACTTTACAATTGGGAACAAACATTCTGTAGGCCGTGACTAAAACTATACATGGTTTCTTTCTTAAGCTGGGCATACACTGGGACGATTATCGGTCCCCGCAGGGGGTGGCCCGATAAACGGGATGATTTCCTGCTAGTGAAATGTCCCATTATCGGCACCATACACTTCCTCTGCTGGGACTGATAATCCTAGCAGAAGAGGGGGGGTGACAGGGCTCTCTATGTTGCTGCTGTATATCTATGTACAAAGCTGCTCTGACAGCTTTGAAGGTATACTTTAAAGCTATCAGAACAGCATAGTATATAGATATGCAGCAGCGGCTATTGCAGGCAGCAGAACAGACCAGGATCAGCTGAAGCCACGCTTCGCACAGCATGGATTTGGCTGATCCCTGTCTGTACTACTCCCTGCAATAGCCACTGCTGTATATTTATGTACTATGCTGCTCTGACAGCTTTGAAGTATACCTTCAAAGCTGTCAGGGCAGCTTTGTCCATGGATATACAGCAGCAGCTTTGAAGAATAGGGAGACATTTAGTTTGCTGATTGGTTCCCTTAAAATATTGGGAGCTTTCTCCTGATTGAAATCAAACATGTTGAAAGATCAAATAATCTGGCGGGTTTATTTGGCGTTTCAAAAATTGATCTGGACCATACACTAGAGCGATTATTTGCCCGATCACCCGATAATTGCTGTAGTGTATAGCCAACTTTAGTTCTAAAAGGATATTGGACATATTCTGCTTCCCTGTGTAAAGTTTAACTTGCAGTGTCTTTGTGTGCTGATGAGAACAAGAAGGAATAGCTTTATTGTGACCCAAACCAATTCTCAATTTGTCCAATTTTTTTTATTTAAAATACTTTATTTTTATCCAATTTTTCAGTGAAACAAGCAAAAGCAATGCATGTATCACAATACAGACAAATCAGTTACAATCCGTTTAATGCATGTATCACAATACAGACAAATCAGGTACAATCCGTTTAATGCATGTATCACAATACAGAAAAATCAGCTACAATGTGTCAGTTTATCTGTATTTACTTTCAAACACTCAGCGGTAATATGTAGGAAAGAAAGAAAACAGCAGTTTTAAAGTATTAAAAAAGTTTGTTTTTTTTTAAATCCTAAACTTCCAGTGATATTCCATTGTCCAAAATAATAAATATACTATCCTGAGTGGTGTGACTCCTCTACTGGAATGTGTGCTTTATATTGGAGCCAGTGGAGGAGGCTATTATAAGTTTGGACCAGCTCAAAGCTTCCAGTTCCTCTCCTGCTGTATCCAGATTTCCTTGTAGGTATGGGATGGACATTCCCCTCGCCAAGGAATTCCGACAACAGACTCCTACCGTAAGACTTCTGCATTGCCGTAACATAACATAGAGGTTCAGAAATGTGGGTAGTATGGAGGGTGCTTTGCATGCCCTTGCATGCCCTTGCTATTTGCATACCTCTTCCCTTCCACATAGCGAATAGGTCATCTGTATACCACCCCCCCCCTGCAGAAACACTTCCAATATGCATGGTCACAAAATCGGTATTCAATCCAAGCAGTTGGGAAATGTCTCTGTTGCAGAGGCCTCGGTTTGGGCCTTATTCTGTCATTCTTCACCTTATTCTGCTTCATACTTAAATTGTTTATTGTTTTAAAGCACTTTTTTAGTTAAATATCACTATCGTGCATTTATTTTAACTTCAGGTTATTAGAATGTGACCGATGTGAAAACGGTGTCTAATAGAAGCTTGTATGTTACTAATTCCAGATAATAGATTTGTATCCCTGGCTCATTGTTGGATTTGACCTATGTAGACAGACAAGAAGTGATGTTATACTTTAACAATATAGAATAAAACATATTTAGTATATAAGTATGTGTGTCTGTTTTATTGACCAGTTAATAGTTGCCCATAAAAATGTCATAGAAACTAATCTCAGCACTGGAAACACTTGGATTTATGTACAGGTTTTAAAATGATGTTCAGTAAAAATGTAAAAACTTAGCAATTTATTATATTTTCTATTCTTTATTCATTTTAGAATGATTTATTATTTTTTTCTACTGGCTTTCATCTCCATTTTGTTTACAAATTCACAACACTAATTTATATTAATATATTATTAATATAATATAATATATTATATAATATAATATATTAGTCAATATTTCAATAAAAAAGAACAACCTTTACACCAGCTAAAACAAATATGGTTCTGAGGGAAGGATTCCAACTGGAGGACATAGGGCCTGATCCAGACCTACGCTTATGCGCTATGCTTAGTAAAGCACAGCGTATCGGCGTGCACTCTGCCCGACACTCCCCCTGTGCGAGCGTATTTTCCCTCGCTTACGCCGGCTGTAGGCTACCCTAACTTCAGCCAGTACATCATGGTCCTGATCCAGAGCTACGATGTTACACTGAGCGATCTACCGCTCAGCGTAACATCGCAACACTCCCCCTTGTCCCAGCGTATTAACACTCGCTTACGCCGGCTGGAGGTTAACCTAACTTCAGCCGGCGTAAGCGACTGTAAATACGCTGGGACGGTGGCGTTGCAACACAAACACTGCCATCCCATCCTCTCTAACCTACCTGCCCCCGCCTTACTACACTTACTGTAGCGTAGTAACGCTGGGGAACACCCCCTCCAGCATTACTACGGCGCTGCTATGTACGCCGTACGTACGATCAACGATTGGCTTTTAAGCTGATCTTACGCTGCTGGCTGGCGTCTTAACGCCAACCAGCATAGGCTTGGATCAGGCCCATAATCACAGAACTTTCTAAATGTGCCTCAATAATAGGATAAGTTGGTCTCCATAAAGGAGCTGTTTATGTAATTCTATCTAACACTATTAAATCTCAGACAGTGACTTACTGTTCCTTTTCAATATATGACATTGCTTTTTCAAGGGAATCTGTTGTGATTCACCCTCCACAAGCACCACTTTTGTAGTAATAAACAAATCAGATGAAGTCCCTTAAATTTGTAAATAAATGTTTATAATTTCTTTGTAAGTGATGTTTTAGCAGCTATTGTTAAGGTCTTGCCATCCAGGCTTAACTAACTAATTGCTTCTTTTTTCCATGTGGAGCATATTGGGTTAAACCCATGTTTTCAACCTTCTAAACCCTCTGTCATCATATCACTCCCTTACCCCCATATTGCGATCAGTATCCCGTTATATAAAGTATTTTATGGAACCACATTTGGCTCCATATTTCCAGATGCAATCCCTTTTGCTACTAAATCATGGGTTAGTTTTACTAAACTAGCAATCAATGAGATTCTAGCTCTTGCTTTTCTATTCCATATTAGAATCTGATTGTTGCTATGGCCAAATTCTCTATTTTTCTTTTTCCACAGTTTATTATATCTAGCAATGAATCTCAAGATCTCAGTAGCCTCTGTGTCATAGATTCCCAACATCTGACACCAGCAGCTACATTAATCTTTATTCTGCTTTATATTATACTTTATTTTGCATCAACAGCACTCCAGCTCAGACACTTCTCCTTCACACACATTCATAATCTATATTTTGTTTTAATAATAGCAACTAAAAACTAAATAATAATAATAAACTAAGTTAAAAAAAAAAAGATTATTATGACAGATAGATAATTATATGCTTTTTGTTATATAATGGACACAGTTTGAGGTTTTCCCTTTGTTACAGTTTTGTTGGCCTAATATTATTTAATCTGAATTGAGAGCATTAGTCTAATCAGCATTAGCTTTACATTTATTGTGTATTATACATCCCTCTTTTTCTCCTGGTTGTCTATGTTGGTTGAGCCTGGTAAAGATAAGCACAGAGGTCTTTCAGGGGATGCATTTGTCACCAGCTGAACACAGAGTTCATTTAGTCACCGTTACTGAGTGATCTTTCCAGTCTGGGCATCTAAAGGATATTTACAGCATACAGTCTATTTATAGTCTAAAGAGTCCTGTTACACTTATTTAGAATAACAGTGCACTGAGGTAATTACATAAGAACCTCTATTATTCAATAGGTGGTATAGAAAAATTATATAAATCATCCCCATTCTGCCCATTTTATTAAACCCATATATTTAATATTCAATATCCACTGCAACGGGCAGAAGATTGCAAGGATGCCAATATTTAATGCATGATCTGACATTTCCAGTCCCCTAGACCATGAGATGAATGAGGCCCCAGTAAATGTGCAGAATGGGGTCCTCAATAGGGTGGCTTGGCATTGCCGGTCTGCTTCACTACTCATGCCATAGCAGTAGCTCTGTCACTGGTTATATCCTTATACTGAGGTTATCTGGCATATTTTTGCTTAGTAAACAAGACCCAACCCAGCCTATGTGAACAGTTGAATATGGTTATTCACACCTCTCCGACATAGAGAAAGGTAAAGTCCTAAAGAGTCTACAGGCACAAGAAATCCACTCAGAGGTGTACATGGATGTGATTGGTTTGTAGTGCTCCGAAGGAGGTGCCAGCTAGTTGGCAGATCACTAGTGAGAACTATGTCTATCCAGAGCTAGGTTGCCTGGTGTCATCCTGACGACTATCTTTGCTGATGTGGAAAAATAAACCACTGTGTATCTCATTTGCCAGCTCCCAACTTCACAACGTAAATATTCCATTAAAAGTATCGTACAACATATATTTTTCCGGAAATAGATTTTAGTATTGTGTCTCATTCATTACATTTCTCAGATCATTACATTCATATTATTTTATCTATGGAGTGTGAGCTGTTAATAATCTGTCCAGTGCTCTGTGGCTATTTCCAATGACTATGTATAATTATAGCGCGTTTCTCCACACAGTGTCTGAGAGAAAGGCCAAGCACAAGGACTGGCAGCTGTTGTTTACGTGTGATGAGCAATAAACATTTTACAGCTCCATGAATGTGACTGGACATTCCAGAAGGAACGTTCTGTATTACGCTCTGCTTTGCTCTGACAAGTATAAAGGGTATAGACCACTACATTTTTTTCAGGTCAATGATTCTTTGTATAGCAACATTTTCTCCATCAATTATTTATTTATTATCTATTTATTATTTATGAACAGGTTTTTAAGTGCTATCATATTAAATAGTACTTTACAATGTTTAAGCAACCATGCACATCAGTCCCTTGCCCCACTGGAGCTTACAGTATAAGGCACACAGACTAGGTTTCATTTGATCAAGTAACCAATTAGCCTGCTAGTATGTATTTGCACATAGTGGGAGAACAACAAGGGTACTGTAAGGTATAGATCTAAGCAGCCCTGGAATGAGCATAGCATATAACCCTCCTCTTGTACTTCAATTTACATTCTTCTGAGGATGTATCTGTACATAGAATCACATCACGTCAGTACGGATTTATTGGTATATAAGTCTTCAAAGACTGCCATATGAACAGATATAAGTTGTTACACAGAGTTATAGTAGTAATTCATTATTAATTATACCTCAGGTTATTTGCATTTGGAGAAATCTCACTGTCAACATAATCTGATTTATAGTTGTTTTAATATGAATGTATAATTTGTCTCATAAATGTATTTTATTGTAGTTGCATATATTATACTTGCATAAAAATGTCTATATATATATATATAGGCATATTATGGGGAATACTGGGGGGGCTGGAGGCATATTATGGGGAATTCTGGGGGTAGGAAGGGGAACTAGTGGCATATTATGTGAAATACTGGGGCGCAGGGGAACTACAGGCATATGATGGGGAATACTGAAGGGAGCTAAAGGCACATACTGGGGAATACTAAGTGGGGCTGGAGGCAAATGATGGGGAATAATGGAGGGAGCTGGAGGCACATAATGGGGAATATTGAGGGGGGCTGAAGGCAAATGATGGGGAATACTGGGGGGCCTCAGAGACATGATGGGGATACTGGGGGGGCTTCAGAGACATGATGGAGATATTGAGAGGCTGCAGAGCCATGATGGGGAAATTGAAAGGCTGCAGAGAACACCCTAGCACCGGCCCTGTATAGGATCGCAAATTCCGTACATTAGCCTCCTGTGTTTATTTATGGATCTTGACACAAATGTTTCAGGATGCTAAATTACCCACCAGTTATTGCATAGTTTTAACATTCCTCATCTGTAGGAAAAATTCACTTATTCAATTAAAATGTATTTAAGCACTGAAAAAAAATTCTAGCAAAATAGTCAATTTACAATTCTACAGGGACCATATAATATTCTAAACAGTGCAGATTCAGTGCAGAATCATGAAGAAGTGTTCTTCATGATTTTATTCATTTTGCCAGTGGATTGGCAGATCGGAGGAAGGGAGAGACTCCCCCCAGGAGACAGGTGAGGACTATATCAGTGAAAGATGTTTTTTGAGTAGCAGAGTTGTTAGTTGTAATAAAGTGCTTTTATAACATCTTTGTGGTTTTTACTGTGTTTGACTACAAGCTCAGCAGGCATCGGATGCCATATTCCAACATTTGTAACATACATAAGCAGATTAAAGATACTAGGATTTGCTGTGACCTGTAGCTTACTTAAGGCCTGGATTCACAAACCCGTACGTCTTCCACACAAGTTCTTATTTTCCCGATAGTAGCTACTACACATGCGTAGTAACTATTTTACGTAATGTAAGCATCGTTTTTTTATTATGTAGATTGCGTATAAGTGTCCTTTAAAAACCGGATATACGCAATCTACGTAACGAAACAATACGTAGATTATGTCATAATAAAGGACACTTATACGCAATCTACATAATGAAACGATGCGTACATTACGTGAAATAGTTGCTACGCATGCGTAGTAGCTACTATCGGGAACTTAAGGACGTATGTGGAAGACGTACGGGGTTGTGAATCCAGGCCTAAAGTCCAGAATGAGGATGATGGCCAAGGCTGCAGAACTATATGATATCAACAGTAATGTGATCATTTCACTAAAGGCATGTAAATATTGCTTATGTTCTTTTTATAAAAATGTACTTAATAAAATGTTATTTCACAAAAATGTAATTAATTTATGACTATAGATTTGGTACATTTGCCTTATGAATTAAACAGACAATAATTACGGTAAGCACAAAAAAACATTTTTATTTTACTTAAGAGTGGACTTGCATTTGTTGACTCAATAAGTGAGTGTTATGCAAAAGGACTGATCCAGAGCATGGGTGATGGGCAGCTCGTACCTTCTCTATCTGGCACTTATACAACATGATTGCATCCATTGTAACAGACAAAGCAACAGCGGAATGTCTGTTCTCCAGCCAACCAGTCTCTTCCACTGCTTTAGGTTCAGGGAAGCCTATCTGCACACCTGCCATACTTATGTTCACAGCTGGATCACTCTTAAAACACCCATTATTTGTGTGGGGAATTTCCAAATATGCCACAACATTGCCACCCACTGACAGCTTAACCCGTCTGTCAGTGTGTGGAATCATTACTAGGGATTTAGTGAATTGGCAGCGTTGGCGAATGGACAGATCACAGTTCCTATTCCATCTAATATATTATATATTACTATACTTGCTGTATTTTTGCAGAGTGAGATAAAGAATAAGTATTCACCTTGTAGACTGAATATCTGAAATATATTTACTATAAAACTATTCTCAGCCCTTATCAGCTGAGAGGTTGTGTGGTAATGGCTTAGTGCCACATTTCTGCCTCTCAGACACATTCTCTGTCACACACTTTATTCATGCTGCATAATCCTCTGTATAATCTTACCATACATATTATCCTGTAGATCAAGCACCCTCTGACCCCCTCTTGCCACATGTCCCAATCAGACCGATCCGTTCTATGTCCTATTTCTGTCCCTCCCCATCTCTGCCCCTCTCATGCTGTTCTGTACGTGTTGCTTTGCAGTGTGTTATGTGGCTGAGAGAGTTGAGGGGGAGGAAAAGGCAACCTCTGCTTTTTTTTTTTCAGGGGTCATCGTGTAAGTTGCTATTTGCTGTTCTGGCCTAAGGAACATCCCTCTGTGATGGCAGGCGTCCTTATTCATCCAGACCTCTTCTCTAGGGTAGGTGTTCCTTCATTTGTGCTCTTTATGGACACTGCATCTGCATTGCATGTGAGTCTGATCTGCTTTATCCTCTAATGAAGATGCATTTAATGTTAGCTTCACCCAGTGCCGCATAGCACTGCATAAAGATATGTCTGATTCTAGGTTGGTTGTGGAAATATACCACTTATTTGTGATCAGCATACAAGGAATCAGGATACCAGCAATTCATTAATAATGCATTAAATGCAGCATTAATTCCCTCTGGATAGATTATCTTAATAGTTATAGATTTTGGAACCAGTTAGGATTATTACATGAGTAATGATAAACATCTATTTATCTCTCTTTAGGACCCATATATCACTGTTCTTATGTCTTTCTATAAAATTGTTCTTTTGATTCTATAAAGTATAGACAATCTCTATTAGGACAATCTCTAAATGCTTCTCAATAATCATGGTATCGGACATGTTCAGCTCTGGAATAGGCCTTCTGTGTTCCTCCCAACTCCTTCCATGTTAACACCTGCTTACCACTTATCTGATTGGTCAAGTGCTACCTGGTGTTTCCTTGAGCTGAGTGATGAAACTGTTTGGAAAATCACACTGTGCAGAAGATGCTCAAATTTTGATTTGATCTTTTGGAGCTCCTAATATGCCAGATCAACCATGGAAAGATATCTTTTGCTTTCTGCAAGTGTGTGCTGTGTCTATTAGGAGATCTCTGGATAGTACACGCTAGTAAGATATCTGGTGAAATGGTCTTTTGATTGGGCGATTGGAAAGATTATCTGCTGAAAAGTCCCAAGGTGAACCCTGCTTGAGTCAGCTAGACACGTGATGCACGGGAACCAGATTGCAGAGGTAACAGTAAACATACATTTGAAAAATGACAGTTTAATAGTAAGGAGTTTTAGAGAAAGAAGTGTGAAAGTTCAGAAGGCAGTTATTACAAGAGATAGGGCAAAGGAAGGTAAACCATAGGGGTGTGGTTTGGCTAGAACCATGTGCCAATTTTCGTCACATCGTATTCCGGCACAGGGGCAGATCCAGACCTACGGCCATCGCACTAGTTACGGCGGCCGTATGCAGAAATGCCATGGATTTAGCGTCCGTAACTACAGCGTAGTTACGGACGAAGGGGCGGGCAGCTCCATAACTACGGGGAGGGGGGAGGGAGGGGAATTAGGTGGTGAGGGCTGGGTTAGGGAGGTTACGCTCCTGTGTGAGCGTAGTCACACACAGTTACGCCGGCTGAAGTTAGGGTAGACTTCAGCCGCCGTAACTGTGTGTAACTACGCTCACACAGGGGGAGTGACAGGGGGAGTGCACCAGAGCTACGCTGGCCGTATATATGGCCAGTGGGCCAGTGTAGCTCTGGATCAGGCTCAACGTCGTAATTTTATAAATTCTCCAGAGAAGACAGCATGGAAATTGCGAATAATTGGTATTTGATTACTCCAACAGTGACGGTGACTACTTTCCTCTAAACCTTACCCTAACCCTCCCCATCTATCTGCCTAACCTTAACCTTCCATGTCCCGCAGCCTAATCCTCTCCTATCCTTTCTATGAGCCTAACCCTAACGTTCCCAAGCCTACCACAGCCTGTCCTTGTGTGACCGGTCTATCAAAATGTCTATAAAGACCCTCAATGGGCATTCCTAGTACGAAGGACCAGGGGCATTTAGAGATAGGCACCTGTAGTATATGCGAAAGAAGATCCAGTGAACCAGTGCCAGTACATATTTTGGGGAAGCTCAACCATATATGGAGAAAGGAACTGCCTATTAACAAGGGGGGTTGTACCATCAGGGCCGCCTTCAGAATTTATGGGTCCCGGGATACACCAGTGGGGCCCCATTTCCTATGTGACATCATCAGTGAGCCCCAGTTGTCCCGGCTGTCCCCCCTGATGGTGGCCCTGTGTACCATACATTCGTCGTAAACGGGTGGAGATTATATTACACCTGCAGTAAATTTTATAAATGCTTTACTGAACGAGGGTGGAGACGGACACCCTCTGATTTGGGACCAGGTATCCACCCATATCCTATGCTAGTTTGTGTTTGGGTGGGTGGAAATCTTTTTTTTTTGCAGTAATGGCTTATGGAGGCAGAAGTGGCGTACCTGCCAATATTTCACCACCGGAGCCAGAGCCGCCGGCATTCTGTATTTAATATAAAATAAGGCTTGGTGTAGTGTCAAATATAGTTCATTAAACAAAAGAGTTGTTGATCTCTGGACAGTTTTTATTTATACCATGAACTTCCCCTGGTAATACATTGTCTCTATCCACTTTCAGTTGTTTAAATTTCACTTTATAAAATGACCTTTTAACCTTATTAAAGGTAATTAGTTAGAAAGGGCGAGATTAAGACCTCTGCTTCTGCTGCACTAGGAATTCCAAGGGCAGCGTTGTGAAGATCCGAAAACGTGTATCCGCTCTATCCTGGGTCCCGTGTGAGAGAGGGGAAAAATGTCCTGACTTATGATAAACGAACCCTGACTTAAGATTTCTGCACGGTGCCCATGTAAAAAGGGGAACATCAAACCTGATGCGAGTAATGATTCCATCCAAAATGTTATATCAGGCAGAATTTGGCGCTCCAGGTAAAACAACTCCCAGCATGCTCTAACAGCACAGGTATAGCTGATACTTGGCAAAGCATGAAGGGACGTGTAGTTTCGCAACATCTAGATTGCTGCCAGTTTGCCTAAACTTGCCTTATAATATAGGTAAAATTACCCTTTAAAAAATGTTACAGTCTATTATTATTTTCTTTCTTTTTTAAATGTCATTATGCGTTATAAGCAGATAAATATATTCACATTGCTGGTGTTTGTTTGTGTAATACGATACAGTCTGGGGTCTTAAGTCCTACCATTTTGGGCTTACTAACCTTGACAGCAATCTGTGCCTGGGTTTAAAGGACATAGCGTGACTGTGACTTCCAGGGATGTTCATCAGATACATCTAGGAATTAAGATCTTTGATTACCCTCTATCCAGTAAACTAAAAGTATCATCAAATAAGTAGCAATCAAATAAAGTAATAAAGTGTAAAACACGAAATTTATGTTTATATTTGTCATTTATTGTCCCATGTTTCTGTTCTCTCCTAATTGCCAATAAAGTTATCTTTAAGCATTCTTATAAATAAATTAGTTGAGTTAATTTTGAGCTGATTTTTGTCATCCTTCTGATGTCTCATATTCACTACAACAGACCTTTGACTGACAGGCACAGCCACTGTTAATGCTTCTTAAAAATGTGGAATCCCTCACGCTGCAGAAATGCTGATACACTGAAATGATGAGTTCTATCAATTAAACTGAAAACCCCTCTAATACAAAATACACAGGAAATACACACATGGACCAAGAGCAGAAGGGGCAAGAGCAGTGGGTGTGATTTCAATGATCTTATGGGGCTGATTCAGAGTTTGGGAGTAAGGGCAAAACAGGTGAAAGGGTACAGTTTGGCTGAACCATTTTGGAATGTGAGGGGGGCTACTTCATTTGAATTGCTTTGCCTGCAGGGAAAATACTTTGCTTTTGCACATAAAACTCAAATAAAAAATGTGTCTGATAAACTTTGTTATTTTTCTCTGCCTGCACCTTTGCTGGGCCAATTTATTAGAACGATATTTTTACAATTAGATTAAATAAAATATGTGGTACAATATTATTCCCGTTGTGACAACAGATTCTATTTAGGATCGAGCTGTAATGAGAAATAATCTGTTAACCTATTGTTTGTTTTTCTTCCTCATACAGGTGTTTTCAATACAAAAACAGCTTCAGAACTCTCCAATAATTTAACCGTGAGGATTAGAACGTAAATATTCCCACAATGGATCTTATATCGTTTAAGGCACCTAAACAATCAGCAGACAGTGATGACCGTGTTCTGGAATACAAGCTTCAGCTGATTGGCTCCTTGACACTAAATGCTTTCACCTCCATGCCCATGTTACCTTGGATCGTGGCGGAAATCAGGAGGAAAAGTCTATCACGTTCCAAGGATTCACAAGATGTACGTCCAGTCCGGATCTTTGTGTCAGCCACCTGTATCTTTTGTGAGCCAGATCCAGGGGACAGTCGTCAGTGGGATCCTTTAATTTGTTCTAGTATATTTGAATACAAGCTACAGCGTGTCCAGAAACTCATACATAACAGCCAGGACCCTAATTACTTTGCTTGTCTGCTGAAAGAAGAGGACGTCATACCTGAACAGAGCATATGCTATGTCTTCC
>WWET01003054.1:85493-126119 GCA_011038615.1 Limnodynastes dumerilii
CTAAATAACAGTGTGATAGTAAAGCTGGTCAGTATCTGTGTGCAGTAAGCAATTCAAAGATATATCCCTGCATGCAAACAATACAATTAACTTGGTTCCCCCTGAAATCAACATGGTTTAGCCCTTGAGTAACTAAGTTCATGCACTTGCATTTGAGATGAGCAGTTCGGATTCAGATTCAGATTCGGGGGGTGAGTATTTGTAAATAATGTAAACGAAGGGATCGAGGCAGGTAAGTAAATAGAGCCCATAATCATTTAAGTTTCTTCATCAAAAGAGCTGCTTCTTTGCTGTGGCCGATTGTTTCTACAGACCCCCTTTTACCATCATTTAAGAAACTGACTCTTCTCTCCAGCTACAAATTAACTTGAAAGACCTACTTTGTAAAAATGATCAAAAAAATATTACTGCTTAACACAAGCGCTAGAAATAAATTGAATGGAATACTGTTCTTTAAAAAACAGAAACTCAGGGCCCGATTCAATTACCTAAAAATCGTTCGCCGGCATATTTTTAACGCAATTTTTTTTTAAATTACAGGCAATTTTTTTTCCCTATTCAATAATTTTTTTTGCGTTAAAAATACGCTGTTTTTTTACCGATAGCGTTAATTAAAAATCCGCCCCTATGAGAGGTGCAGATTTTTAACGCTGCCCTATCTTGTGCCCTAACAGGGCATGCTGACGCTTGTAGAACATCAAGCATCAGCATGCCCATGGATGCCAGGGCATGCGGTAGCATGCCCAGCCATCTGGGGACCGCTGCGCAGGTGCCTAGGTTAAAAAAAAAAAACTTCTCTACGTCGCAAATCACCTCCTGCTAGCAGGAAGTACCCGGCGCTAATGACAGGTTATTAGCCAGTCTGAAATATCGTGAGAACGTTATTTCAGACACTTGCCAATAACTGTCATTAGCGCCGGGTACTTCCTGCTAGCAGGAGGTGATTTGCGACGTTCTAAGAAGGTATTTTTTTTTTCTGCGTTAAATTTTTTTACCGCTGGCTGCTGTTTTAGCGCAGCGGTAAAGAAATAATTGAATATGCAAATTTTTTACGTTCAATTGCCGGCGAAGGCGTCATATTTTTTCCGACGCAATCTTTTTGTGCTTGATCTGTGCTAGGCATCACAACTACTAGATAACCTACAGTATAGTATAATAACAAACTATTAAGTAGTCAAACTAGTATATTAGGTAGTTGAACATTTGGCTGCATGTATTGTATGGATCTACACAGGTAACTGCTTAGGTTAGCATTTTCCTTCTGTTTACAAGGCTTCTATATCTTCCTGTTGATTCATTTCCTTAAGCTTCACCAAGACGCAGATCATGCACAGCTATTGGTTAGTCACAGCTAGCAGGAAATGAATAAAGGAAATGTAACCTGGGATTAAGTCACTAGTAGGGTTGGGACTTGGAATGAATATTTCCTTGCTTATTAAACAAATCTGGTTTCCTGTTAGTTGAATGAATTGCATTGCTGTGTCTGGACACATGCTAATTTTCTAAGCTGCAATCTGTTTAGCAATGCATAGAAGAGAAGAAACCTTATTGGAAAACTGGAATACATAGGATCACAAACCTTAACCTTAAACACACAATAATATACTAGTTTTGGCTACAATCTTTACTCAAGACTGCTCCTTGCGCCATATTAAAAAGATCAGACCCCTTTTATAATTCTAAAATGCTAACATAAGCAGTTACCTGTGTAGATCCATACAATATATGCATCCAAATGTTCCACTTCCTAATATACTAGTTTGACTACTTAATAGTTTGTTGTAGCCAAGGTTAATGAAAAAAAATATATATATATTCGGGAAGGAGGAAGCACTCTACAGACTTAATCACATCACATGGTTTATTAAAGAAACACGACGTTTCAGAGGCTACAATGCCCCTTTCCTCAGGGTGATCAAGAAGCCTCTGAAACATCGGTGTTTCTTTAATAAACCATGTGATGTAATTAAGTCTGTATAGTGCTTCCTCCTTCCCGAACATTGCAAATTTTCCTTGGATTGCACCGCAGCAGATTATGTTTTTGAAGTGAGTGCCGTTTGTCTGATTTATATATCTTTTTTTTTTTTTTTAAAGAAAATGAGGTATGGGGGATATTAGGCTTTGTTTTTCACAAAAAAATGTATAACAGTGATGAAAGGGTACAAAAAAAAGTATATAAAAGTATATATGTAACTGTAGGCTGATGAATTTACCATTATAGTAATAATGTGTGTCTTTTCTGTTTTTGGTTTGGCGTCTATTTGCATATACTGTTAAATAGCTGTAGTACAGATGCTCAGTTTTTGCATTTGATACAGTGTAGGTAAACAGGAAAATAACGGATATTAAATATTTGTAGATGCCTTTACTTTACCTTCCCTTTTACTTTATAATTAGTAATCGCTTTTTCATCACTTTGGACCGGACCAGGTTACGATGGCACAGCTATCAGAGCTCTTGGCGTGATCCAGAGTTAATAATGTTAAGGGACTTGTGCATTTACCAGTCTGCCTTATTGTTATAGCTGCACATACGCAGGTTACATGATGCGTTACATATCTCCTTGCGTATGGAATACAATTCCGCTGTAAGAAGATCCATATGTGAGCATGCCCTTCCTTCTGCATGTCTAAACCCCATAAAGAGGGGTGAGTTAGGCATGCTAAGTAGGAAGTGTGGGCATAAGGCACGTCCGTTCAGATTTTAGGTTGTCTTATGACTGCAAATTTTGAACATAGTCTGCAGATGAAAGAGGAATGACACGGGAGTGCACTAGTGGCGTAACTAACGTGGGTTTTGTAGGGCACATGCTCCAGGTTCCTATGTTGCCCAGCTGATGTGGGTGCAATCGGTGCCTTAGGGCTGTATAATAACGCTGCGCAGAGAGGAGAGTGGGCGGCCCGTCTGGCACCGTGACCCACCCCTTCCTTTCATCTCAGTCACTAGAGTTACTCTAGTGACTGAGTCAATCATTACAGGAGACAGGAAGTGCCGCCCACTTTCCTCTCTGCTCCTCTGCGCAGCGTTATTAAAGAGTGACAGCGCAGCGCGGGTGGACGGGCGGTTGAAGTGAATTTTGTGAGCATATATAACCTATACACGCTCACAAAAATCACTACAACCACCTGTCCTGCGCTGTCACACTTTAATAATGCTGCGCAGAGGAGGAGAGTGGGCGTCACTTCCTGTCTCCTGTAATGATTGACTCAGTCACTAGAGTAACTCTAGTGACTGAGATGAAACAAAGGGGCGGGTCACGCAGGCTGGACATGGAGGGGGCAATCAGATTGGCTGGACATGGAGGGGGCAATCAGATTGGCTGGATATGGAAAGGGCAATCAGACAGGCTGTACGTGGAGGTGGCAATAAGACTGGCTGGATATGAAGGGGACACAGTGGCTGAATGGACACACAAAAAGGGGACAATAAGGCTAAATGGACACATAAAAATAGGACAGTAAGAGAAGGAAGAAGGATGAAAGCAAAGGTAATTAAAGGAGATTAACAGAGAGACAGGGGGATTATTGGGAGGCTGAAGAGACATGAGGAGGATTATTGGAAGATGGGGAGACAGGGGGATTATTGGAAGATGGGGAGACATCAGGGGATTATTGAAAGCTGGGGAGACATGAGGGGGTTATTGGAAGCTGGGGAGACATGAGGGGATTATTGGAAGCTGGGGAGACAGGGTGATTATTGGAAACTAGGGAGACATGAGGGGGTTATTAGAAACCTGGAGACAACACATGGATTATGTATTGAAAGACCTAGGTGATGGAACACTGACAACATGGCTCTTGTGTACCAGCTCTTTTCTTGGGATGCCATGATTTCTGATGCCATTTGGCCGTCACTTCCTGATATCAATGGGCTTTCGACCAGCATCTGCGATGCGGACATGTTTGCATACAGACTTGATTGGCAGCGGCATGGTAAGTATTAACTATAAGCCTCTGCTTTCTTTGTATTGTGGTTACAAATATGTATTTTGCTCTTTATGACACAAGGAGGCTATTGTGGTTAAAAGAATGTTGAATTTGATAGTCAAATGATATTGATCCCAACAGTAAGATAGTTGTAGTAGTTATAGATATTAATATTTTTATCAAAACTTCAAAATATGTGCAAAGACATCAATAAATTCAAAGGTAATGCAGATAATTAATATAAAAAAAAATGATGACTATTTAGTTCCAGCATAGATCAATGTATACTGTACTTTACCACATACAGGCCAGCTTACACATTAGAGGACCATATTAGAGGACCATAAAAAGGGTGTACTCATGTAGGGGGCTGATGGCACATGATGGAAGTACTGGATGGCTAGATAGACATGATGGCGATCCTGGGGGGGGGCTTGAGACAAATGATGGGAATCCTGGGGGGACTGGTGAGCCAGAGATGAAGAGGAGGAAAAGCTGATGAAAGGGATAGAGAACATCTCCACTTTTCCAAACCTGCATCTTAGTAAACCTGGCCTTTTAACCAGGTATCTGTGAGTGGATAAAAATTATAACCAATATCTTGATGCCTAATCTGTTGCCTAGACCCCCAATACTTAACATTATACAATAAATCTGTGGCGGATGATTTAAAATACTGCTCGATAACTTCTTCCTTCGAAAAGAAACCTCATTGGCTTCACCATTTGAAACAATAGTTTATGGTGAAGTTATAGCACAGGACATGTAATTACCATACTCCACAGCGCTCACAATGCCTTTACCAAATCTTGGTCCCACTGGATAGACCAATACCCCTTTCACATCACCACCAAAAACCAGGTTTTTTGCCCAAAAACTCGACATTTTGCAAAAACCCGTGCTTTTGTTAGTGATGTGAAACTGCCAATTCCGGTCGACCCGGGTCAAGAGACCCAAGAATGAAACATGGGGAAAAAAGAAGTGTTTTTCGCGGGTCAATCACGGGACAGGTGGTAATGTGAAAGCGCTCTAGGTGTTTTTTAACGCTGGTCTTTCATACTTACACCTGATTGGATACATTTTCTCGGCGCAGGAATTGTGATGTCATTTAATGTTGCCCGGCGTGGTCAGTGAGAATGGCGCATTGGAGGGATGAGGAAGTGCGGGAGCTGCTGCAGATACGAGGAGAGGAAGAAATCAAACGGCAAATTTCAGGAACAGTTAAGGACGCTCACGTTTATTCTAATATAGCCAAGCTGTTGGAAAAAAGGGGAATCATTAAAACCCAACAGCAGGTTGTCAATGAAGGCCTTTGGGAAACAATTTGCAAAAGTTCACGACTCCCAAAAAAAAGAGGATCGGTTTTTGGAAATTTTGTAACTTGTGACCCCATGGCATTATCGTCCTCAAATACTGCAAAGGAGAATTTATCCCAACGCAGCGGCATGCCGTCAAGACCCAGTTCTTCTGTACTGTTTGAAGACACACCTCTCGATTCTTCTTGCGCGGAGGAAGAAAGTTCCTTTGAGGACAGTTCTTTTACGCAAAGTTCATCCACAGAATGTCAGGCAGCGTGTGCCCCGCAGCCATCCAAAAGCAGTGCATTGAAGCGATTGGCAAGCCAGGAGGAACCAGAAGCATCCACAGAATTGCGTGGGAATGGTAAGTCCTTTTACTTCAACGAAAAATGCATTTTTGGGGTACTTTTTTTGGCTGTTTTTTAACGTCCTTCATAGCTGTCGTAAATGTCCATATTTGTTTCCATATGATGCATTTTTGCCAAAAATTGCAGATTGTCCATGATTGTCCATAAATGTAAATATAAATAGTCCATAGATAAAGTCCCATATTGATATGAATCAGATATAAAAAACAAAACAAAAACCAAAGCTGAAAACAATTACAAAACCAGAAAATTTGGCAAAAAACAACAAATAAAAACAATCACATAACAGGGAAACAATTACATAACACAAACAGGTGTTGCAGTGTGCAATTAATGCAAGAGGAATGAGGCCTCAAGCATAATGGATTGCAACACTGCTTTTTGTTATTGCACCAGATCATAATATACACACACATATTATTGCAGTATATTTTTTTATACACGGTTTTTAATGTCCCAAAGAAGCAGAAACGCATGAGTGGAGGTGGCGACCAAAGCCATAACGGCGGTAATGTTTGAGCAACTTGCTGAAATGGACCAGACAATGCAGTGCCAGGAAGAGAAGAGAATGAAGCGATTCTTTGAGCACAAATGCCAACTCCAGCACACATTCCTGGACCGGATTACCAGCATAAGCCAGGAGGCAAACCTGGCCTTTTTGCATGAAATTAATCAGGGCATGAGGCCATATGCGCACAGAGGAAATAAAATGGCCACTGCCTGCTGACATTATCAGTCTGTGCAAGAGTAATGTCCCCTTTAAATGACGTAATTTTTCCTAGCCAATCCAAGCTCCTATTTTGGATGATTGACAGTTTACTACAAGGGCAGACCTGGGTAATTTGGTGGTAATGTGAAAGGGACAGACCCGGGAAATTCCTGGGATTTTGGTGGTTTTGAAAAAAACATTGCAATGCTCCCAGAAAATTCCCGGGTCGAAAATACTGGGTTTTACAAAGGTGGTGATTTGTCTGTTCCAGGTGTTAGGGCTGTGAAATGATTGCTTTCCATGATCTGAAGTTTGCATTTAATGTATTGTTTCTTGCATACCAGTTGAAGCTGTCTGCTATGTAGAAGTGACTTTTGTGCAGACCCTGATAATATATGAAGTATGTGAAACTATGAATCATTGCTTGGTACACACTGACACTAAGATATGGTGAGATTTAAAGAAAAAAAAAAAGATTTCTTTGGTCCTGGCGAGCATTCTGAACCCAGGTTCCATTAAAAGTACAGTATGTAAATTAGGGGGGTGGGAATTGCTCTCTGCCTTTGCAGTCACGGGTCCAGTGTGAAAGGCAACGACCAGGGATTTACCTGAGTAAAAGGTGCGATGTGAACGGCTTCAACACAGGTAAAAACCTGTGTACATTATCCCATGTAAAACCCAGGATTTTGGTGTGAAAGGGGTAATAGACAGTTTAAAATAAGAGATCAGCTGATGTCTAGTGCTCAGGTGAGCTTGTTGCAAACACTCATGTGTAGTGTGTTTGGAACGATTTTTGAGTAAGTGTCAGTGTGTATCCAGCTTTATTGTAGTAAAATTTAGTCGCCCAAAGCTAGAATTATTGGACTGGATCCAGACATGGGAAACCGTAGGATCATAAAACATGCTATTGGATCACAGAGCCTGCATGAGCACCATGTTCCCTGGACGGATCTGGCTCTAGAGTTCCACACTTGAACCATTTCTGACAGCAGGACGGGAAGCAGAAAGAGCTTATGCTACGTGGTGAGCGGGATGTATGGAGAGAGTAGAGTAAGGGAGTATTACGCCTGCTCCTTACTATCCAGACTTGTGTTATTCCCATTTTAAGGGATGACGGCATGGAAGTTTTAAGGCAGGGTCCTCGGAGCGTATGTTTGTACAAGCTAGGGAGAGTGACATCACAGCTCTGAGGACGGTAACAATGTAAGCCTGTCTCCGCACCATTATTATTATTATTTATTCATAATTCCTTTACAAGTATTCTCAGTAATTTGCTGATAAATAGGTTTTTGCTGATGACCTAGGCTTTATTATGCAATTTGAGTCTGACCTTTACATTTCCTCTTATATGTTTCAGTATACAATGTCTGAAAAGAATATGAAAAGTATACAACAGACCTCTAGTGTTTATTTACTTTGACCGAAAAGCCAAGTTCACTTTCTGTTCATGTCAGGGACTTCCCAATGGTGTCTTGTGGTTGCTGACTGAATAACAATAATGTATAGTTTTGTAAAAGAATTAAGAATGACAGGGTATTTACAGGTGCTGCGTGTGCAATTCCCATGTCCTCGTGTGTCCTGATATGCTCCTGTACACAGCACGACTGATGCTGCATTCCATGCAGTAATGGCCTTGGGATTCGGGGCATAGCGGTGTGCTGTGCATACCCGTGTGGTGGGTAGAGGGATCGATTCTGCATTACACACATCCGCCCCATTTTATGTGTGATGGGTGCATAACATTTAAGGTAGGGGTCTGAGCTTGTAAGCTCTTATAAGCAGCTGTGCATTCCTAATTCGGAACACGGTCCGTATTCTTGATGCCTGTAACATATTAAAATGAGCTTTCCATTTAAAAGCCAGTGGACCAGATCTGCTGTGCAAGGGCCCGATCCATAGTTACGATGCGCCAGATCCAGAGCTTCGACTGCTAGCGTATTTGCGCTACCCGGAGTCGTAAAAACGCGGTTTTAAATGTTCTGTGCATGTGCACGGCAGATGTTACGACCAGAAACTCTGAACGTACTTATGAGCTTACGATCAACAGCGTAATTACGGACGAAGGGACGTGCCACACATATGACACCCGTAATTACTCTTCGGAGGCGGGGTGAGGTATTTAAATTGTACAGTATGGGCGTGCTTTGGCACGTAAGTACGTGCAGCCATTACGTCCGACAGCAGTCACGCTTGGAAAAGTTAAGGTAGTGTTTGGAAAGTGTAAAACGGCAAAAATACGTACGACCGAGGGGAGTGCCTAGGGGAGGGCATAGTAATTACGAGCGCGGAAATACGCTACGCATTGAAAGGTACAGGGAACGTAGGTCTGGATCTGGTCCGATGTCACTTAATTCAGAGCTACGAGCGCAGTGACAGCGGAGATACAATGGCGGATTACTACTGTATGCAGCTTTTTGTGTGTGCTTGGGGAAAACTCCCTTTGCAAACAGACTTGTGATCCGTCAACCCTACCATGAGTTTTCCCCCACAACAACACCACTTGAAATGGGGACGGCAGAGAAATCTGTATAGGGCTTAAGGCCTTAACACATTCTTACTGTAAATAATAAATACCTTACACCCCGTGTACACTGATTGCAGCCTGCCCCATCGCTCCCTGTAGTCGGAAAGTCTTTCAGCATGTCATGAAGAGGAACACGCAGGTGGTCGTTTTCCACTCCTTGCGAGTCTTGATTTATTCCCCAGTCTTTGTGGCATATGAGCTTATGAATGCTAACTAGTGTTCTGCATTCACCTATATACATAGGCAGCTTAAAACTATTAAAGCAAGACAGCAAGAATTGTCTGAAACAGCGTTGCGTCGTGGGATTTGATTTTTGGAACTGGCTAATTTTTTGTGGTCAGCATTGTCCCGATGTCAGTGGAAATCTGTCCTGACCTTCATCTTCCTGCAGTATTCCTACCTTTGGGCCTTCCTATCGTTGTGCAGTGGGTTATGGGTACAGTTGTACACAGATTCAGTGGTAATGTGTACAGGTGTCTCGTCTCCCTAATCAGTACTTCAAATCCAGACTTCTATCAGATAGGTAGTACTGGCTTTCTTCTTCATTCACTCCTGTTAAGGTGTCTGGGGCTGGGCTTGACATGTATCAAGCATGAAATGAATGTCTGTTCCTATTACACCATGTCTATCTGGCTTTGTTTATAAAGGTAATCGGGTGCCATATTTTAGTGGATGATCAGCCCTTTTGGATCACTTTCCTGTCTTTTAGATCAAAAACGTAACACTGTGCTGTAATAGGATGGTGCGGATCACACTTTATTTACACAATCTGATTAGAAAAGTAAGACAGTAGAAGTGAGCTGTACACAAATTCTTGAAGATTTGATCTGTTTATATTGCATGGATATTTTTAGCTGCTTGTACAAGTGGTGACTTGATGAGGTGGCTGCATTAATCCAGTGTTCTGTAACATTGTGTAACTGCAACTTCTTTTGTTGACTTAGCATGTAATAAATACATTAGTTATACTAAAGCAGTGTCAAGCTGTAACTTCTAAAAAGAGGCTTATACAGGCTGTGCTTTCAGCAAGGAACATTCTTGTGTAGTGTTTTAGTTTTCCCTGTATTAAATAAATAGAAAACGTCAACATTAATGTAATTTGATTTAAAGAAAGTGACATACATACTATCCTAGACATGGAGGACCGTAGTCAAGTTTTAGAAGCTCCTGCGTCTTAAGAAATGACCTGCTGCACATGCTTATTAGGTTATTTACGCAATCTACGTGCTAGAGCGTAATTATAGGGGGTCCAATGGTTTCAATTGCTATGGGGCCCAGCGGCTTAAGAGGCCTGGTGGGCCAGCAATCACTCCACTGCACCTATACAGGAGGTACTTACCATTTGTCCAGGAGATGGCGCTGGCTGCTTCTTAAGCAGTGTTGTGGAGTCTGTCTCTCCAGCAGTACAATAAAGGGTCAGGAAGGACGGACAGTTCATTCACTGTTTTTCTATAGCAGCGTTGAAGAGTTCCACACCGCTGCTTAAGAAACAGCCGGCACCAGCTCCTCTATAATTCCATACACTGAGGCTGATTGGATGACATCGGTGTCTTTGCAGAGAAGATACAGGAGTCACCAAGTGCCATTTCTGGAGACAGTTGAGCTAGGGGGCCCCTTCAAAATTCTGATATGGGGCCCACAAAGTTCTAGTTATGCCCCTGGTTATGTAGATGTGCGGTCTTTAAACAAGGAAGAGGCATGCCCCAGCAACCTCTGTCCTTTTTTTAATAAAAAAGAGTGGGGGAAGTGATTTAAATTAACTGGGGAGGGCGTGGGGAATGGATCTCTGTTCATATTTTCCTTAAGAAGGATACTGCTGCACCTAACTCATTCATTCTTATCTGTGAATACAGTCCAGACAGTCAAGACTTTTCACTCCTGGGGCCAGATTTACTAAGCTGTGGGAAAGGAAAAGTGGAGATGTTGCCCGTAGCAACCAATCAGATTTTAGCTCTTTCCTATTATATACTAGAAAATGTCATCTAGAATGTGATTGGTTGCTATGGGCAACATCTCCACTTTACTCTACTTTCCTGCAGCTTAGTAAATTTGGCCCCAGGAATTTACCTGCTTTATTATGTAGACATTGCTGACAAAAAGTTAAAAACTGTTTTAATTAGTATTTTTTTTCAATGTATAAAATAGGTCTCGGAAAGAAAACGTTTGCCTTTAAAAATGTTGTTAAGCTATTTTACCATGTGTTTACTTTTACATGCCCTTCAGAACCAGCTTTTGTTGTGTAATGAATCATTAAAAGACCACAGGTGACCACTATCTCTGCAGTAGTGATCATAAGTATATAGCACAGTAAGTTTCTGTATGGGGAATCCCATGTCTGCAATCACTGGCAAAAGGTGGATACCGTGCCTGATACTGTTATAGTTCACTACTGTGGACAAATCAGTGGACTGTTTCATTCCTAATACTGTGCATAACCTCTTCTCTTAATACCATGTCCCCAGGACTGTCCACCACTACTCAGTAACTGTTTGAACTACCTGTAGTTAGTATGGTGGAACTCTCAATAGCTCTTGTATGATTATTGAGGATTTTTTTTATTGATGTGTGTTAGCCACAAATGTGTTTTTAATAAAACTTCTTTTTAAATATTGAGCTTTATGACTGCTTAGAATCTCACTAGGTAATAACAATTTTTAGATCTACAAACTACTCTTTTATTTTTATTGTTTTTCCCCCCCCCCCTGATTATTTTAGGGTAATTACACCCAATAATTTTACTTTATTGTTTATTGATTGTAGTGATTAGGCGCCGGATCCAGAACTATGTCAGTCTTCCATAGATGGACGTAATTCACTGAACAATAGCTACTGCGTATGCATAGTAGCTATTGTACGTAATCTGCACATCGTTTCAATACCTAGATTGCGTATATGCGGTTGAAATGATACGCAGATTACGTACAATAGCTACTACGCATGTGCAGTGGCTATTGTTCAGTGAATTACGTCCGTCTATGGAAGGCGGACGTAGTTCTGGATCTACCCAGAATTAAGTAAAATTTATGTTTTCTGCACACATCCGCTAAAACATGCTATGCAGAGGTACGTGTACGCCGTAATAGCTCTGACTGCAGGTGCCCCCATGCTTAAGGCAGGTTCTACCATTTGGAAGTTTGTGCATGTGAGGGGAGTGCAGATAGTTTTATGCCTTCAGATGTCTGCAGCTGGCTCAGAGCTCCTTTGTGTTCCTGTATCTTGTGTGAATGTCCTGCTCTCTCACCACCTCACAAGATGATGCATTGGGAGCACTTGTTTATTTCTTTTCTGATACCATGAAGTGAATGTTTAGGAAGTTTGTTTCAGGGGAAATGAAGAGGGCAGACGTGAAAGTGACCACAAGTATCACTGCAGCAGTATAGACGATCTAAGCCGCTGACTAGAAATGTAATGAAAAACATAATAGTTATTATGAGAAGGTCTCCAATAGATTTAACAGCAAACCCAGGAACAGGTTGGAAATTGTTGCTATATGAAAGCCTGCACTGAACCTGCTCTGACATCTGTATCTTCACCCAGCGATTTATTGTATTATGTGCAACTCTATAAAGATGTTCCTTTAAGACCCGGGTTATTGCCGGGGTACACATCAGCCCAGCTCCTCAGACCCCGTTCACACTGCTGCTTAGACCCAGGAAATTTCTGGGTAAGGCACGTTCATACTGAACATGGGTCTGCCCTGGCATAGTCATCACACTGTGTAATTTGTTTACTGTTGCTCTGGCAACATTTGTTGCCATGGCAATTTAAAAAAAATTACGCCAATCAAGTAGATTATGTGCTACCCGGGTTGCACTGTTCACACTGGCGGCTACCCGTGTCGGACGCGGGAATAATCCTCCAAATGTCCCGGGTCAGTAGATCCGGGTAGCAGCAGGCACACCCGTTCATAGTGAGCCATGACCCGGGCCGTTAGGGCTTGCCCTGGCATTATCCTGGGTTTTTGGCTCAGTGTGAACGGGGTATTAGAGATTTATAGGGGCCTGTTTTGCAAATGGCTTTTTTTTTTTTCGTAAAAAATATTTTTGAGAACTTTTTAGTTTTGAATAAGTTTTGTTTGAATCTACTAAAGGGGCAATATCTCTGCCCCTGCCCCTACTTCCTGCATGAGGTCTCTGTCCCCAGTTACTGTAAGAGGACAGAACTCTGATTAAATTAGCACACACTGGAGCATTGCCACATCAGCTAATGTCATCTCAGGATGGTATTAGCAAAGCAATATATGCTATGGCAATGATAACATCATTATCTCTTTTGACTGTTTGTCTGCCCACACACTCTCCTCTGGAAGAATGCCAATCAGTTAACTCTGTTGCCAATTTAACTGTGTGTATTCTAAACCTTGTGATAACCTTCTACACCCCTAACAAGTGGTAGTGCACTTCTCCCATTAATATCACTGAATATGCCTCTGCAATATTAGAAGTTCCAATGCACTGTTGCTACAACTCACTGTTTCACAGCATTGTAAAGCAGGAGGAATGTACCTTGTGAGATCACAGGCTTTAGTTGGCAGGCTTCAGTTTATTAGGTCATTGGTACTTGTGCAGTGACTAAGTAAGGATTTCTGCTGCCAGAATATATGACATATTATGTAAATAGTTTTAAACCTAACATAATAGTTTGGAATAATAGACATTAACTTTGTATTTATTATTTTAGTAAATGCCGCAGGGTTTTTCTCTCGGGCCTGTTCACCGTTACAGAATGCAAAGGGTGTAACAATGTGTAGATATTTTGTTGCAAACTTGCCTAGGGACACTGAGCACTATATTTGGGTTGGTCACCTAAAAGATATTCAACGCTGAGGAGTCCAGGAGGAAATATCTGTACTAACTATCGGAGGACAGCAAGGGGTAAAATCTGTACTGGAAGCGGGGACTGTCGGAACGGTGTGAGCCTGGGAGCAGGAGACCATCAGACGTCCCATAGCGGACACCAGGAACGTGAGATCTTCCCATAATATCTGTCTGTTGAACTGTGCAATTACACTCTGCACTATTACTATCGGTGCCTAATAGGGGGAAAACCTTTGAGTGCCCCGATATATAGGCACTAGAAACATCTATTGATTTCAGACCACTTGTTGTTCCATCTGAAAACAGGAGACTGTTATCTATTACTGCATAATCCACAGTGGTTCTTATCCTGGACATCAGGCTTTCAGCAGTGGAAACCTCCTATATATCCACCTAACTGGTGGTAAATCTACATGTGCTTAACATTATGCTATATATGCAACATTGTATCAGTGATAAGTTCAAGGTGATTCTATTTGTATTTAATTGCTAATAAAATTGTCTAAACAGGATTTGCTGGTCTCTATCTATTATTAAAATCAACATTATTAATGTTCGATATTTATTAATGGTTATTCATATTTTTTCTTAATACTTGGATTAGCGCTGTGCTATATTTCTTTTATCTTTTTGAAGTTGGGAGGCTTTTTTTAGCCTCTTAGTAGGGGACTAGCACAGACCCTAGGTACAGCAGCTGTTTTTAAATTAACTACCACAGGGAAATTTCTTATCTCTGATATTTTGTTGCTGTTAGCAATTTAAGAAAAGCCTTAAATGTTTGGGTGACATCTTTCCAGCTTAACCCCTACAGATGAATTCTCTGAGTACACAATACTGGACTACACTGTGCAGTGCAACATGAAGGGAAAGGCACAAGTGTAGTGCTTGTTTCTGTGAGGCTTACCATAAGCAGAAGTATGTAGCATAGCTCCACCACATGGCAGACTAGAATATTGCATGACTGTTAGACTAAAACCCTGTGTGTGCAGTTTCACTCATGCAGATGCTGCTGAGGCTTCATAGAATTAATATAATTTAATCTTCAGGAGTATGCAGCACATTAATTCATCAGTATGCTATGAAAAGTATATTTTAAGACCATGGAAAGTGGGGCTTGACCAATGGTCATTTATAATTAGCAGCTATCCTGTCATTTTGCATTCCCTAACAGGTGAGTACCCCCTCCCCCATTACAAATGTTTCAATGTAGATTGTATTGTGTAATATTCAGTTGTCAGCACTGATGAAAATCTCAGGAAATATTTAAGTCCCTTTACAAGGTTATGTCTCTATTATTGACCAGCGCTCGGCTGCCTTCTGTGAATGAGTCAGTATTTCTATGGGTCTGTGTTGTGCAGAGAACGCAGCTGTGATTTTCTAACCACCCTAGTTACAATTGCTGGATGTAAAATGTTTAGTAGATTGTTCTATACCTTTTTGTGTTTAAAGGTGTTGCTCCAGTGATTATCTTTTAAGAGTTGTTTTTTTCCAGCTTTGCTCCCCACTAGATTCAACCTTCTGTAGAGGCGAGGATAGGCCATTCCCCTCGCTTGTACAGGCTTATGCTATGAGACCCTGCTTAAATCTTCCACACTCACCACATTGTAAGTGCTGATGGCGTGGAAGTCTAGTTGGTATGGATGCTGCATAGCACACCCTCACTGCACTATCTACATACATCCCAATTCCCACATACCAGAAGCGCCTCTGCTTTCCGGCACATACCATACCTGCTGTCTGAAACTGAAGGCAGAAACTAGATCAGTTCTGGGAATTTGGCTCCCATCTGTGCATGGTGCCGGGATCTAAGTGGAGACTTATAAGAAGCTGGCAGCCAGCAGTATCATGGCACGGCCATAGGCCTGCAGACGCTGTGTCTGTGTCGCTGTGTGCTCCAGTATGATGACGCAGGCATTACTTAGCATCGTTACTACAGAGAGCACACCACAGCGGAGAGAAGAAGCTGGGAAAAGGCTTCAAACCAGCTTAAGTAAATTCCATAACAGGCTGAATAGATATGGAGGGGCAGAAAGCTTGCTGAGCAGATATAGAGGTGACAGAATGGTGGACACATAAGGAGGGGGGTAGAAGCCTAGACACACATAAGGCAAAGACTGGGCACACATATGGAGGGGGCATAAGGCTAGACACACATGGTTGGACATACATAAGGGAGAAGGCAAAGGCTGGCTGGACACATAGGAAGGGAGCTGAAGACTGGCTGGATACACAGCAAGAGAGGGAGACTGGATGACTGTAAAGACACACAAGAAGGGGCGACAGTGTAATATAGTGTCAGTGTGATGCTGGAGGGCACACAGTGTAGAGATAGGGACAAGTGTGTACAGCTTAACAGAGCTCTACAGTGCAACACATTCTGCTGCTGATGTTTGACTATGGCGATTGCATTGCTTTCTGTGTACCCGTCTGCAATCAATGTGACACAAAATACTTATCATAAGGAGCATCCATCAAATACTTTTGCCCATGTGCTGTGTTGTAGTGGGTAAGGGTCTTTCTTTGTTATCTCCTAAATTTTGTGCTGCTAAATTAGAGATGATGGAGCTGATTCAGAGTTTGGGAGTAAGGGCAAAACAGGTGCAAGAGTCCAGCTCGACTAAACCATTTTGCAGTGTAAGGGGGGGGGTGCTAAGTAATTTGAAATCTTTTGCATGTAGGGTAAATTCATAGAGCTCACATACTGCATAACTTTATTTTTACTCTATAAATTAGAGTTGAGCTAAGAAACGTCGCCTTTCAATTCTAATTCTGCTTTCACAGTTTAAATGTGCCTCCCCTTGCATTTGTTTGGTATTGCTCAGGTCTACATTTACACCTAAAAAAAAATGGTGTAAGTGCAACTCTGAATCAGCCCCAATAACAACATTGGAAAACATGTTCCCATAATCCTTAAATGTCCTTATTCCGTCATGTGGCGCACATTAGGGAAGAACGAGCTTTGGCAAATTGGAGTTAATTAACAAAAGGCTACACTTTACATAATCTCATAATCGCTAATCTCTTTGAAAGTATTTTTTTCAGAAAGTACACAGAAGATTATGCAAACTATTTAACTGTGAGCTTTCTTCCCCAATCAAGTGGCTTCAAAATCCACATGTAATGAGATAAAGAAACATTGCTCAGTCATTGGTTTTGCTCATATTGCGAAGACGTCACAATGGTAGCTACCGGTACTTTTGGGTTAAAAAAAACTTGCTTTGTGTGAGCAGTGAGGCCTGGATTCAGTTACGTAGTTTTCGTCTTACGTATGTTTAAGAATTGAGCTGCTATGCATACTTGGTAGCTTATTTACCATTTCTGTACGTAGATTTCGTAAGCGCGGTCTTCGCTTATTTATGCTATCTACGTACCATTTCTGCCTAAAGACTGTGCTTACGCAATCTACATACAGAAATGGTACGTAGATAGCGTAAATAAGCTACTAAGCAAGCGTAGTAGCTTAATTCTTAAAACAACGTACGTAAGATGAAAACTACGTAACTGTGAATCCGGACCTCTGTTTTTTAGTGGTTCTAGAAAAAGAAATGAAATGGAGAGGAAAATAAGGCACATATGTTAAATGAAGAATTTATTGTTGAAGGGTTTATTGTTTCTATGTGTGTGTATTAGTAAAGACAGAAGATAAACTTGGTTTTATGAGACTATAAACTGACAGTTTTCATATTTTTACAAGACAATGAACTCATCCCCCAGCTGCACGGTGCTGCCAGACTCCGTCCTGAGTCATGTGTGACACTTTCACTTTTACACTCTGAACAGGATCTGCCATGAGAACTTGCTGGGTCAACTCTTTTTCTCCTCCCAGCTCACAGACTGGGATGTCTCTCCCCACCATGACATCATGCTGGTTGCCGGCTGTGGGAAGTAATCCTCCAGCTGCAGAATGGGGCTCCCTGCCTTGGGAGGCAGTTCCCTGACCCCCAGGCACAGCTCGCTCAACCTCCTCTCTAGCTTCCCGTCTGTGTTTCTAGTGGGCAATGTGGAGTGTGGAGGAGCTTAAACATGTCACCTTTATTTAGCTGGGTGGCTAAGGTAAGATTGTGCAGTGTTGAAGGTGTCCTGTGATCCTCCAGTTTGTGTTTAGTAAGGCAGCTGTATAACTTGCAGCCCTGTCTGCTCCAGCCAGTGCTTTAACTAGTAACAATGTATTTTCTTTTAGAGAACTGTTGTTGTTTTGCTGCATTGAGGAATCTACAATTGCACATTGTCTGTAACCTTTCATGTTTAAGTTTTAGTCTCCTTAACATTATACTGTTTAATGTCAATTTTAAAATGCAGAAAATGGCATGTTTAATGGCTGCTATGTATATATTTTGCCTCTTGTGCCCAGGGTGTGTGTGTGGCTCTCTGAGGTGTATGGTATGCAGCACGTTACAGCTTTGATGGGGGTGCTCTTCAATCATTCTATTTGTGAAGCTGTCTCACACACACTATTTGGCTTTCTCAGTAGTAAAACACTGATCACACAGCAGTGTGAACAGTCAGGACTAGTTGTGGCTGAGATGTGACTGCTTTGCAAGCAATTGGTGCTGTATCAGAGGGTCTGATAATGTGTGTGCCTTTCTTTCTTTCTCTCATGCTGTTGCATTGTTGTCCAAGCACAAATCAGTTCTAAACACGATACAACTTGCATGACGGGTTCACAGCTAGTGTTTCCAGAGCAACCCCTCCCTATGGGATGCACTGACTGAGAAACACACCTGGGTTATAGCACTTTAAGGCCTCTAGTATTTATTAAATAATGTGGTGTGTTCACATGTGAGAGTAGCTGTTGTATAGATACGTATTTACAAGCATAATTGCCGATCTGCTTGCAATATAAATTGGCAGACTATTCTATAGAGTATTGTTAGTGGTTATCCGCACTAGAGCACTGTTTTTGACAACATACTGGATGTACTTATTTAACAGTGAATTGTGGTTTATAAGGGCCTATGGCTCTCCCTCCACACAAGCTCTTTATGCAGTTCTGTCTTATTTGTGTACATAAACAACCTGATGCTTTGCATAATACATACAGTGCGTTGTCTTCATTTGTATAAGCAACGAGCACTAATTATCTTTAATATTGTAGCCTGTTTACTAGAATATAAAGTAGATCTCATGTTTACATTGACTGTCCGGGAACACACTGCTGCACATGCTCAAAGGCCAATGCGAACAATACAGGCAGTTCTTATCTCTGTACAATTCTGCTGCCTACTTATGTCCTAATGAATGAACACACAACAAAGATATTTCCAGGCGTCTTCTTAATGATATATTTTCAATTTCACCAAGGTATGTATTTTTTTATGAGAGAGGGAAAGTTTAATTGAGCAAAATCTATTGCTGTGCTTTTAATATAGCCGCTGGTGTCTCTGTCTGAAGTGCTTCATGTATAGAATATAATTGTCATGGGGAAATATATAGAGATAGAGGTGTGGATCAAGGTATTCACAAAAGGGGCATTTCTGGTCATTAGAATTGAAAAAGTCCGCATATTGTGACTGCATGCGCAGGACGGATCTGGTTGGACGAGGCATGATGCTGATGTACGCTAAGTGGGATTGGGAAGGTAAGCAAATGGTAAAGTGCAGGCATGGTAAACGCCTCTACTATGCAGACTTATAATGCGTCCTCATTTTACGTATAGATGCAGCAGAAGTTTTAAGGTAGGCGTCTTCTGATCCAGACCTACACTGTTACACTGAGCGTTCTAACGCTCAGCGTAACAGCAGCTCACTCCCCCTGCTTAGAGCGTATTTACACTTACGCCAGCTGAAAGCTACCCAAACTTCAGCCGGCACAAGGGAGTGTAAGTACTACGATAACGCCGCCCTCCCAGCCCCCTCCAGCGTTACAACTCTGTAACTACGGACACCCGATCCAGGATCTGGCGTTTACGCAGAACGTTTGAAGGCATTACCTCCAATCCTTCAAACGTTCCCTCAAAACCCACTTCTTCAGACTCGCCTACCTTTCCTCCACCTAAGCTTACCTGCCCTCCAAATCCCCAGCCCTGTGTCTCCTGTTTATTTACCCCCTCCCAATGTTAGCCCTTTATAAGCAGGCCCTCCTCCCTCCTGTCATCACCCCTCTACCTTGTCCTCATTAATTTCCACCTTTTCTTTTTACTGTCTCTCTTTATTCATCCACTCCTGCACACATATCCAGCATCTTTATTTCCCATACATATTGTTCTGCTATTTTTGTGCTGTATTTTATTTTTGCATTGTACTTGATTGTAGTCCTTATTTTTTTGAACTTGTACCTGGCAACAAACTGCTGAATACCTCCTTATTTGGCATTGCTGTGACAATATTCCAATGGCGTCACCATGGAGAGTCCAGAATAAATGTCCTAGGAAATGCTCAGTGTTTCGGCAGCTCTGTGTGGCTGCATATAAACATTTTATTGTTATAAGCGGACTATTTGTGTGTGAAAAGTCAATAACATTTTCTAGTCCACCATGAAACTAAACTAGGAAACCTATTAAAGCACACAGCACATTATCTCTCCTCCATTCACTGTCTACTTATCAGTTAACACTAGAATTCCTATCTCTTCTCTTCTGTGAACTGCAGACCTCCCAGTTGCTCAATTACAAGTTTCCACAGGGGCCCACTGTGCTCTTCTTTTTGGCTACATATTGGGCCCGATTCAATTGTTCTTGAAGCTTGGTCACAATGCTTTTTCTGCGAATTTACATTGCAAATTTTATCTCGCACCTCCTACCATTATGTGATTTATATTATTAGGAGTATGGTCTCTTAAATGCCAAATTTATTGTACCATATAGTTAGAAGTGTCCCTCTCTGACATTAAAAGGGTATAAGTGGTTTCCTATCTTGAGCTGGGGTTTAGCTGCATCCCTCTTCCTAAGGTCTGCCTACCACAGGGTAGAAGTAATCCTATATGGTCAGGTGTAAAACCATATTCCCTTTTTAAATAAAAAACAATTTCGTTTTTTTGTGTTTCATTACATCTGTTGAAAAGAAATCCAGTAATAGAACATGATCATCCGTGTGTATGGAGAACACAGCTGTGGTGATGTCATCCTGGGAAAATAGAGACAAATGCAGGAAACTCATTTATCTAAGGTGCCAGTTCTTCTTACAGCACCAATAGGATTAATAGGATTTTTTTTAAATGCACTACATCCATAGAGATTCTCTGTGATTATTACCCTACCACAATAAGCAGGGTGAGTTCTAGGGCCAGATTTACTAAGCTGCGGGTGTGGAAAAGGGGAGCAGTTGCCCATAGCAACAAATCAAATTTTAGCTGACATTCTCTAGTAGGTAAAAAGAAAGTGAGCAAGAATCTGATTAGTTGCTATAGGCAACATCTCCACTTTTCCAAACATGCAGCTTAGTAAATCTGGCCCCTAATGCTATTCCCCTGCAGCCCTGTCCATTGTGCATTAGTCTGACTGCCCCCTCTCAGCTGCATTTGAGTTGTGTTAAAACTGTGATCCTGACATTATATTTTATTTTGTGTAAGGGACAGTCTTTAGAGTGTAACATACACACATGTGGGCTTTGTTTAATGGAAAAACTTGTAGTGCAGGATATAATTATCCGCTGGTTAGCCAGCCCATGTATAGCAGTTTCACAGGCTTCTATGCACTTTCTTGTTTTCAGCCTAATTGTATGGTGTCTCTAATCTCTATACATTAGTAGTATTTGGCTCTCTGTTCTCCTATATACAAACCATTCAGGAGTCTGCTGGTCCCTAATCCTGTATATATTTAAGTGTTGTCTGGATTAGTGTATGTGCAGAATGATTCCATAGATTTATCATGGCTAATGTTTATTCATTTACATGATGGGTTTTCTATCATGGACCTATTTGTCCTTAAGGTCTTCTGTTAACATGCTGCCACCCATTGAAAGTATTAGGGCAATAAGGTAACCGTAAGTAATAATTAAAAATGTATTCATTATGTACAGTTGACCTTTTTGTTCACTATGTAATGAATATAGTGTTCCCATGCTAAAGCCAATTGTAACCAGACACAGAACTATCATTAATGTTAACAAATTACAATATGTATCCATTGTGTAGTCTGTGAGTGCCCCAGGCAATCTCTCATCCTCCCATTGTCCTGCAAATATGGGTTCCATTCAGGGGAACATCAGTGGTTATACCATGAAATTGCAATATCTAAAGCTGGCCACACACTACAGCGATTTTTGGCCCAATCCACGATAATTGTAGGACTGGCCCAATAATCGCTGTAGTGTGTGGTGCAGACTGATTTGTAAAACCTCAGATTATTGTCCCTGATCGAAGGGCATTCCCAGTTGATTATCATATATCTTGTAGTGTGCGGGCAAGTCTGATTATCAGACTTTGTACCATTACCTCCTGGCTGTAGTTTCCCCATCTGTCCGAGTCAGACAGACTGGCAGACTGCAGCCAGGAGGTGCCACACACAACTGTAACCCAGCCCTTTAGAAAGCTGCAGAACACCTCACACTGACAGCTGTCAGTGTGAGAGGTTCTGCACAGAGAGGACACAGTGCTGCCGAACCTTACAGCCCCCCCCCCCAGAAATTTTTTGTTCAGTCAGCTAATAGCCAAGATTGACAGAAGTCCCAACCAATCAGAGTTTGATTGCAGCCAGCCAATAGGCTAGCCACATGGGCTCATTCAGAAATTATCGCTCCCAGCCTCTGCTGTGTGTGGTGCCGATATCGGGACCATTCCCCAGGGGAAAATCATCCCAAATATCGCCCACCACATGCTGGGAGTGATAATCCCTGTAGTGTATGGCCATCTTAACTATGCACATATAGTGATATCTGCTTGTCAAAATATAGTGTATGTATGATACTGGGATGAAAGGTAACTTAATCAGTATAGTGCTGATTTAGGCTGCTACCTACAGATTTGATCAAAGGAGTCCTATCCATGATGTCACTACAAGCTTCAAGGGACTAGTAGACAATCTCTCCTTAGGCTCTTTAAGCTGTGTATGTAATGTAAGTAAGGCTTAGACAGTAGATTGCATCTCTTGCCTTCTAGTGATAGGTACCTTTTTAACGCTTTCATATTCATCCTCAGGATGTTTTATCACTTCTGAAGGTTTCACAGCTTCCTTCCCCTGTGCATCATTCTATGCTATCCTTTTGCTAATGCAGGAACTCTCTGACCAAAGTATGATGTAATTCAGCTATTTATGACTTTAATCATAAGTAAAATCAGAATCCATTTTTTTTTGCTTCACCTTTTAACCTAAAAAAAACCCCAAAACAAACAGAAACCCCATTAATTGTGGGAAGCTGTATCATGAGTCTTTTTGGCAATGGGACTGAGTAGTGTTTAACTATATCCTATTAATGTCTTTGCAGATACAGCAGTGATTGAAAGTGCTGTGTCATGTATGAGAGCTCTGTAGTATCTTTTTTCTCATGTTTTAGCAGTTTTTTATTTATTTATTTTTTTTATCTTGGGCTGAGACCCATCTGTTAGTAGAACAGTTGATTGAGGTCATAAAGTTTTTTCGATGACCATATTGGGAATCCAAGCTAAAAGCTGCAGTACAGAATAAACATTAGTGTATAATCTTTCTATCATTTTAGACCATGATAAACATAACTTTCCATAACAATACACATGCAGGCAAATTCAGCCTATACTGACTTAGCGAAGGGAATCTGCCACCAGGGGAGAGAGGGTCAGCCCCCCTCTATAGGAAGGGGCTGTTAGGGTAGGATAGACAGGGTTGTCTGTATGTGGGGGGCATTTAGGGGAGTTAAAAGGAGAGCTGGTAGGTTTTAATGAAAAAGTGGTTCAGTATTGGCCAATGTTGTGATCTTGCTTGTGTTACCCTTGCAGTCTAGACTTATTCTAGGCATCAGTGATCAAAGAACATGTCTTTTTGAGCTATCTTTAATGAGTCTTTGATGCTGCATGTTTTTCTTCTCTAATGTCGCTGGACAAATCCGTTATAGCAAGAGGCTGCATGGCCCCAGCATTCCCTCTTATGCATAAATGGATTAGCCATAATGAACGATACCAATGGGCATGAAAAGTATGTCTACATTTCTGCAGAAATTCCACAAAAATATGGTCCTGAATGGCCTTCCCTTGGGTATTGCTCAAAGTGCAGACTTATCTTCTAATTACTAATTATTTCCCAGAAACTGGAGTTTAGTAGAATTAGAGGAAATGTAATAAACATTACTTCACTCTTAAGAGTAGTCATTAATTGCAATAGTCTTTCTTTAGTTGGGGTAAATCTAAGGATTTCCTAATTCTTAAACAAAACTGAGCCTCGGATAGTGTCGAGGGCCACTTTTTTTTCTATGATTTGTGCAAAAATTCTGAGACTAAGTTTTCAAGGGACACCTCCAAAATGGCAGAGAAAACAATGACTTATTTTCCCTCTATGATTAGTTGTGTGTTAGAGGTGATGTGGGGGCAGCCATTGTGTGAATTTAATAGTCACATGTAGCCTATTTATAGTCACTATTGACCCATTCCTTTGAACTATTAGGGTATTTGTGCCTCAGCGATATTGCTGGTTTCTAATAGATAGGATGGCTGCTGAAAGTGATAACAGCATAGTGATTCTGTATACATAGAACACACTACCATTTAAGGGACAGTCCTTCCAAATGTATGATTATTTTATATACTCAACGCATTTTGTATTTTTGCTTTTTAATAAACACTAATCCCCTTTATTTCATCTGTGTCCTTGCCTTTCTGCCTTTCTTATGAATGTTTGTCGAGCTTAATCTTGTGCATTACTATTGTATTAACTTGCCTGTATATACATACAGTTTAAGTTCCTCAAATAATATAAATATATATGTATATACACAAATGATAGGGGGCGCTTCATGGTGAAGTATTGTTTATTAAGTTAAAACAAACCTAAAAATACGTGGTGAATTGCAAGTACCGGAATAAAACTTGATATGTAGCGTATCAATACACAAGGAGCAGCAGTGACAAGTTTCAGATCCTTTTTACCGGATTCCGGTATTAACTTATAACAAATCATTATGACAAAAACCTAGGGTCGGCACTGGAAGTCTTCCTTTAGGCCAGTGTTTCTCAACCTCGGTCCTCAGGACCCCCTAACAGTGCATGTTTTCCAGGTGTCACTGCTGGAGCACAGGTGTGTTCATTACTTACTGTCACATTTTAAAAGCTCCACAGGTGCTGCTCATTATATCACTTGTGATTCTTTAAGGAAACCTAGAAAATATGGACTGTTAGTGGTCCCTGAGGAATGAGGTTGAGAAACACTGCTCTAGACCATCACTATAACTGCTACTACACATAACTGTTTTGTTTGCAATGTGGGATTCACAAATATTGTGTAGCGATCAAAAAAACACTACGGATAAATGGAAAGTTTTAAATCTATTTTTAATAACTTGTATAGTTCTATTGAAAGAGCTGTGATGCCTGAAGTGTGGGGGGAAAAAAGGATGATACAACACAATACACTGTATGTCATACCCAATTTCTTTTTATTTCCTTGTCAAAGAAGCTTTTTGCATATTTCAAAAATAGGATCTGGATGTGCCAAGAGACCTGTACATTTAGGCATGGAAAATATGTTTGCTTAATGAATAATCCCTAATGTTAACATTGCAAACAAAGCATAGAAACAGTGCATGACAGGTCCTGCTAAAACATGAAGCAAATACGTGAAATATGAATTGTCAATCTATTGTTCTAAGCTAATTTTTCATTTTAGTGGCATATAATCTCTCTTATCTGACAACATTGTATGTGTGCTGTATATTTTAGTTGTGCTCTGAAAATGTATCCTGTAGTTGCTGCACTATGGCTGTGCCTTTCATTTTGTTTCCATTGCAGTGTCGCCCCCTCCTGGCAAAACAGTAGTTTTACAAATCCAAGTAAAATTTTTACTGCTGCATTGGTAGACATGTAGAAATGAATGCTTGATTAAAGTACTTCCACCATTTTAGTAAAAGGTGCTCGATGTTATAAAATACGAAAATACAGTAAAACAAAAAACCTATATTTGACTTTCTTAATGTTTGTTTGAGCCCTTACCAAGGAATAGTGTAATAAGGACTGGATTCACAGATGCGTGTACAAGGCAACACCCCCGTGACACTCCCCTCACACGGATGGATTTTTGGTGACTTACGTGTCCATAGGGCAACCTTGACTCTACGTGTGTAGTTACATGCGTAAGTTACTTACGTATGTGCGAACCAGAGGCGGAACTAGCGAGTTGTGGGCCCAGGTGCAAAAAATATGGGTTGGCCCTGATGGTATCAAAGGTATCCTGAGGGGAAAGTTGCTGCGGTGCAGTGTTGACGTCTGTGGGCCCTTGTATCAGCATGGGCCCCGGTTGCACCAATGGTAGTTCTGCCTCTGGTGCGTACATTACTAACCGCACCCTCAAAAGGCCATTTGAAGGCTTCTCCTGCCATTTTTCCTGTAACTTGGCACGTACAGAAGACCACCACGCCCCTCCGTGCGTATGTCACCAAGTGCGATTCAGTAATCCGTGCATAATGAGCTTCCGTGCCTAAATCCTACGGAACTTGCGTGGAAAAACTTACTACACATGCGCAGTTACTCCGATACTAAAAATACGCACGGAAAAACAAGCAAAATCGTATCTGTGAATCCGACCCATAGTTATTCTAACCATTACAGCACTGTACATATTTCTACTGTGTCATTCTGCTACTGGTATTTAAGGGGCACTTGTCACCTGTCCACTACAGAAGCAGCCTGTTTTTAGCTCACTAAACAGGAGAGGTTCTTTTGGGATGTTCCTTTTTGATCTATAATGAATCCGTGTCCTGTATTCACAAAGATTCTGTTGTGTGGACCATTCATGCACTTTGCGACACTGTAAGACATGCATACTGATTGCAATGAATGATATATGTAGTTACACGTTCTTTTGTATTGATATTTCAGGTGCCTGAGATAATTGGCTCAATCAGACAAGCTGGGAAACTAGCCCGTCAGGAGGAAATTAACTCTCATTTATGCGATGGAGATGATGCCTTCTCTAAAAAGTTTGAAGTCCTCTTCTGTGGCCGTGTCATCGTAGCTCACAAAAAAGCGCCCCCTGCTTTGATAGACGAATGCATTGAGAAGTTCAACCACGTCGGCTGTACCAAAAAGAAAGACGACTCTCCCTCTCCTCCCCTGGACAATAGTGCTAGGATATTGCTTGGGGACAAACTAAAGTCTTTTTTCCATGCTACGTTTGATGATGGTGAGAAGAACAAACCCATTCGCAAATCTTACTCCCAGCCTGGCTTGAGGACTAATTCTTCCTTTAAGAAGGAATGGGAAGATGGCCACTGCAGCCTTCCAGGGTCCTTTGAAGAAAATGAAATCTTTCTGGATTTACAAAACCCATCTGGTGAAGCTCAGAACTTTGTGCTGCCAACAGACATGGGGGAAAATCAAACCATGTTGTTCACGGTATAAAAAAATGTTCTTTGCTTAACAGGTTTTAGGGCCAGATTTGCTAAGTTGTGGGCTTGGAAAAGTGGAGACGTTGCCCTTAGCGATAAATCAGACTCTAGTTGACGTTTTTTTAATTAGTAATTGGAAAGGAAGAGCAAGAATCTGATTGGTTGCTATGGTTAAAATATCCACTTTTCCTTTTTCCGCAGCTTAGTAAATCTGGCTTTATTGATGCTTATTCTTCATAGTTTGTTGCATTTTTGTGGAGTAACTGGAGGAAACCCACGCGGAATATACATACTCCACATAGATGAGGCCTAGTCCGGGAATCAAACTCATGACCTCAGCAAGTGCTACTCACTGAGCCACCGTGCTGCCCATAATAGCTGGCTATTTCCCGCAACATGGTTTACCTATTGGCCGATTTGCAATTTTTTGTCTCCCTGAAGTCTGAATCAACCCTTTTAATTGGCTAATGCTTTGTATTGAACTGCAATTCTGTGTGTGTGTTACTTGCTATTGTACAGTTTGTGATAAGTGTTCCTTAAAATGTGTCTTCTAGATTGGTCAGACGGAGGTTTACCTGATCAGTCCTGATACAAAGCGCATTGTGTTTGAGAAGAACTTTAAGGAGATCTCTTTTTGTTCTCAGGTGAGTGTGCCTTTATATTAGTCATCTGGTAAATGAAGACCAAGGGCCAGATTTACTAAGCTGCAGGTTTGGAAAAGTGGAGATGTTGCCTATAGCAACCAATCACATTCTAGCTCTCACTTCCTTTTACATACTAGAGAATGTTAGCTAGAATCTGATTGGTTGCTATGGGCAACATGTCCACTTTTCCAAACCCGCAGCTTAGATGTTGCCCATAGCAACCAATCAGATTCTAGCTGACATTCTATGTAATACCAAACCCACAGCTTAGTAAATCTGGCCCCTACGCTCATGATGTGCAGACCCTCCAACTTGGCCCATTTCATTATGTACAATTTAATCTGCTCCTGAACTTCCAACTATCACCTGGTTTAAATGAATGAATTAATTGATTTATTTTATTTTATTTATTTTTTTTTGACAATTTTTATTGAGTTTTTCCAAATTACAAAACACTACATACAAAACAAATAACAAGCAGAACAACCCATCCATGCAGGAATCCTGCACCCTCCCCTTCCCTCCCCACCCCTCCCAGTGGTACTGCCGTTACTCAGGATTAATGAAACTACTAGTAAAACAAAAGATCTAATATGTCAATAAGAAAATAACAACTGTGTAAACTTAGTTATGAGTACAGAGCCTAGTGGTAATATTAAGACAGGCACCTCAGTCTGCATGCTTCTCTTCACACGGACCAAGTCTCGCCAGTTGAAAGACCTATATTAATAGGGATCCACTAATCCCCTAGTAGGGGGGAGCTCAATAGGTGATAGTTAAGCCATTTCCGCAGGCAGCAAGCCATAAGGAATTCATTGATATTTAAAAAAAAAAAAAAACTATGGTGGTTACCATAGAAACTGACAGTTGGAAAGTGAGGGGCAGAGTAGTTTGTACCTAATGGGAAGGGGTCATGTTGGAGGGTGTGTTGTAGTGAGAGCATGTGTTGTAGTGACCTTTCCACAAGATCTCTGTAAATTGGAGGCTTCCAATTGTTTTGACCATATCTTTTATCAGTATAGGGTCTTTAAAATGAATATTAAAATTAGTTTTATCTACAATAGAGAAACTTAGGGAATTAAGCATCTCCTTTTCAAAATCTCTGGCGTTTCAAGGATTCACAGGCTTTCATCATGTCATTAGAAGGCAATTGGGATTTAGTGCAGAGGAGGCCTGATTCTTCTAAAATAAAATAATTCATCTTCAGAAAAAAATGTTTTTACTTTAAGAGCTATGGGACCCGTGGAAAGCCATCCCACAACACTGTGTCGATGCTGAAGACATGTGGACATTTCCATGCATTTAATAAGCAATGTATTACATTGATAGACGGAGGTGTCAGACTGCTGCTATGATGTCAGGAATGTCTGTGTTCTTGTTGCTGACTATTGGGCTGTGCGTTCATAATCTCCGTGTATCTGCTCTAGGGCATCCATCACGCGGATCACTTTGGTTTCATCTGCAGGGAGCCTCTACACTATGGCGGATGTCACTTTGTGTGCTATATATTTCGGTGCACGAATGAGGCGCTGGTAAGCACGTGATTCTACAAATGCCTACAGACCATTATTATTGCAGTAAAACATAGTGGTAATATAGTGGTACTCCTGTGAGACTTTAGGATTGAGGGCCGTGGACCTTCTCCATCACACTGTTCGTGGCTGTTTACACAATAATTCAGTTTGTTGGCTACTATGTGAATAGTGAATGGGAATGTGAAGGGGAATAGCTCCAGGGATGCGTGCTTTGTTTAATCTTTAGGGGCCATATTCACAGATCCGTTTTCACCTGGAGTTCCGTGCGTATTTTAAGGTACGTCTTACTTGCGCATGCGTAGTCACTTTATTTACGTAAGTTACATAGAATATACGCACGTAAGTGCTTTAGGCACGGACATGTGAATCGAACTTGGGGACATACGTACGGAGGGGCGGGGTTGAAATACGTACCTGAAAAGGTGCGTGAGACAGGGCAGTGGGGTGCATTTCAATGGACATTTGAGGGCGCGGTTAGAAAGATACGCACGTTCGTACCTTGACTTACGCCTGTAACTACACACGTAGACATAAGGATGCCCTATGGGTCTACGATAGCACGGCCGTGAGAGGGGAGTGTCGTGGGTGTTGGTGGGTGTTGCCTTGCTACGTGCGTGCGTAAAATTGCTTACTTTAATAAAAAAAAAAAAAAAACGGATCTGTGAATATGACCTTTATATCATTTACTGAGCCTTTAGTTGCTGTCCGTCCTTGGAGCTTTTAGCTCAATGTAACGTTGTGGTCATGTGACCCACTACCACCACAGATGTCTGAATTGCTGTTCAGTGATAATCCTGTGGTTCCAGGTGGATGAGATCATGCTGACCCTGAAGCAGGCCTTCAGTGTGGCTGCTGTGCATCAGAACTCTAAGAACCACGTGCCCTTGTGTGACGGGTGCCCTATGCAATGCATGCACAGGCTCTGTGAGAAAATAGAAGGTAAGGCCGGGATTGCCTAGGACGGGAGCATGATAATGTTACAATGGATGTACCGTAATTGTAATATTGATTGTACCCTTTAACACAATGGCTTTTTATAACTTGTGAAGACCTAATCACTGCAGCGCTGCCTATAACTGTACCATACACAAGGCAAATGTGTAAATCAAAAAGTCTCTTCAACGCACCTTTAAAAGGTCATAAGGGGTTATAATCAGTCCTCGTATAATGAGTGAGCTTCCTTTAATTTTCATAAGAACATGCGTCCCCCTCAGACTCCTCTCACATATGGCTCCAAAGTGTCACGCATGGAAGCAGAGATGGAGAAGATATAAGCAATTAACATGTTTTATATAATTACAAATATATGTCGTCGCCTGACACTTTCCAGGTGCTCGTAACTCTTATTATGAGAGTCCCTATATTGATCATATATAAATTGCAAGTCAAATTAATGATATAATAAGTTAAGTAGATACAGACACAGACTCATCGTGTTCTCTATTTTTAATTTTCAAAGTCGGTTAAACATGATTCATATTAACAATCAATACTTTGTATGGTCCAAACTTTGTAAATAAACAATGATAATGAAGTTATCTATAAGGTGGCACAGACTAATGTAAATATATACATGCAGCTACAAGTAGCATACCTGATGTAATACATACATTTAATGCATGTCTTCTCTGCACTTTATTGCTGCTGATTATTTATGCAGTTCAAATCTATCTAGGTCTTCCCCCATCAAGAACCAAGCTTGAATTACAGAAGCACATCACAACGTTAAATAACCAGGAACAGGCCTCTGTGTTTGAGGAGGTACAGGTAGGCCTGGAAGTAACGTATGCATTACATGACGTGTTTTCTGTAACAAGCACCCTGCATTATATAATGTATATGTTTCAGGTTTTAGCGTTGCCTGTGCATATACAGCCTTTCCTGTCTTCCAGGGAAGCTTTAGCTGATCTGCTTGCACACATTTCACTTGCTCATTCATTCAATGAGTCTTCTGAATTGTACCAATAAATATAAGTTTTCTGTGACCTTTCCGTTGCAGTAGTTATGCCATTACTAATAACCTTCCCATGTCCCCATGGACTTCCAGACATAATCCACTGAACGCGTGATATTACCATGCAGTGCTCAGAGCTTGTGCAATAGAACTTCAACAACATGAGGCTACATCTCAATGGTTTATTACCTCTATGGGACACACAGTACCGACAGTAAGAGTTAGGACTAAACAGGAAATGCTGCATATTGTTTCATTAGTGTGTTACTAATATCCTATGGAACTGATGAATTACATTCCTTTCCAATAGGGCCCCTCTAATGTGTGTATCTTCCTGTTACTGAACTATGTAACTTCTGAGACCAGTTTGTTGATTTGAATCTTGCGGCTGTATTTTGTTTCACTAGTGTATATTCATTTTTTGCAGAACATTTACTGTAGATCTGTTCTGAACTTGCGGTTCACTTTTGGGGATTTTATTTTTCCACTGACATCTTGGGGCTGACATCCAACTTTTAAAGCCGTTATTCAACATGTATGCAAATTCCCATCTATATTAAACATACCGTCCAACATTAATGTCAGAGGCATGTTTTTATCACAAGGCATGGCCAGAACAATCAGATGCATGACTAATGCGAGACATTTCTATCTGCACCGGTCATGAAAACCCTAAAGATTGTAAGCTCTGTAACCGTTTCATCTTTACTAAGAAATCTTTATAATACTTTTTGGTGCTGCTGTGATCCCATAAACTGAGCATACTCCAAAGAAAAAAGTGAGATCACTTAAATGCGCACTACCTCTTTATAAACTAACCCCATAACAATAAAATATCATTATAAATATAATATAAATCTCAAAAAATATAAACAAATAAAAATATTAAATAAAAAAATACAAAGAAAATTAGTTATCTGATACAACTTTATAGGGCTTTAGAAAACATGAGCCCAAAAGCCTATATGATTCGTGCACATGGTACAAATGAATTGAATGCAGCTTAATTCAAGGCATCTGGGGGAAAAAATCATAAAATATTTACAGGTGCTCTAAGATCTTTTTGGCCAATTAATGGTGCAGGCAATGCAATAAAATGCCTATCTAGCCACGTATGTGTGTGTGCTTTACTTTATAATGCAGTTATGATCGTAACCTTTACATTGTTTTTTGTTTATGATGTGACATCACACAAAAATACTGCAGCTTCTTCCAATCCAGCTGGCTTGCTTTGAGGGAATACACATGAATATCAGATTGGTTTGAATGTTACAATTGCATGTATCTTGCACTGATAAAAGATTGCTGATAATGGCGTGTTACTAAGGTCTTTCAGGAAGTTATCTTTAAAACATACCATAAAATTGGATTTTTCTGCTTTGCCTGTGACCTGTGGACTCTGTGCTTTCGTTTTATAACATTTCCACTGGTGGATTTTGCGGACTCTCGTTGCTAACGCGTTTTTAGACCTAAGTTAGAGCGAGTTTCTAGTTTTTGACATGAATATGAATTTGTTGGGTGCATTAGAAATTGATGTAGTCCACTGATTTTGTGTCTATGAAGGCTCTGGATGGTCTGAGCAGGTAAACGTTTCTATATTTCATTATACTGCAAACGTGTGTGTCATTATACCCAGTGGGGAAATATGAAAGGCTGGACTAGTTTACTACTGCTATGTGTAGAATACACCGGAGAGGCACCGGTAGACTGTATTTTATTATTGATATTAAGAAACCAATATTGTTTATCAGGTATTATCAAGGTATGTACAATACAGAATTTCAATGTACAGATGGAATAAAGGATCTTTTCGATTTTTCTCATCTTTGCAGTAATTTCTACCAAAAGATAGTTTTATTTGTTTATTCATTTCCACTTCTCCTAATAGTTTACCTCCAGACTTTTATTCACATGGGGCACTTTAGGTTTTTCCTTTTTGTATTCTTCTTACTCAGCCCTTTTTCCTTGTACTTGTTATAGATGCAGCTATGCTTGGTTTCCGCTAATTCACATTTTTTCTTTATTTGTCTTTTATGCTTTTTCTGTATGATCCCTTGTAACGTTCCCTCATATAGATTATCTTCCAGAAGGTGGCGCTATTTATTTATTTTTTTCATTAAATGTATCATTCCTCTCAGGTGGATTAATATAATTTTATAGCAGTGGACTGGGCCGGTTCTAGGTCAAGTGGAGCCCAAGATGAAAAGGCCCCAGGGGTGTCCCCCCCCCATTTAATTTATTTGCACGTTATCACTTTTAATACAAGCACCATAATTCCACCATAAAGTAGAAATAGTTTCCGGTTAAAGGGAGTGTGTAAACAATCGAGGGCATGGCTATGCCTCCTTGGGAGCCAGGCCCGGCGACAGGGAGGGACAAGGGGGACATCTGTCCTGGGTCCCAATGTTCAGAGAAACTTCTGCAATCTACTGCTGCAGACATTACTGAGAAGGGATGGGGAGCCCCTAAAAACATGAGTGTGCTGGGCCCCAAGATTTCTGTTGGTTGGCCTGTTGGGGACAAGCCTAGCAACTGAAAAGCATTAGGCTACACCCCTACATTCTCTGTACATCTCACACACACCTGATATCGCTCCCTCAAAAACACAGTGCACCCCATAATACATTCACACTACCTCTATCTCACTTGCACAGTGCATCTATCTGCATGTTCTCTCAGTGTCCGCGTAGGTTTCCTCCGGGTGCTCCGGTTTCCTCCCACATGCCAAAAAACATGCTAGCAGGTTAATTGGTTGCTAACAAAATTATGAGTATGAGTGTGGCTCTTGGAGAGTGAATGACGTGTTCTCTGGATAACAAATGGAGGGTGGTGGGTTTGAGGGAGGTTTGAGGAAGGGTTGCTTCATTGTAAGGGTGGTGGGTGTATAGACTAGATGGGCCAAGTGGTTCTTATCGCCTTTCAAATGCTATGATTAAGACACGTACACACTGCTATAATACATCCACAATGCATTCTCTCTAACAGACTGCACTCTGTAATACATTCTTGCCCTCGCTCTCTCTCTTGTGCTCTCTCTCTCGCACTTGCTCTCTCTCACTCTTTCTCTCTTGTGCTCTTGCTCTCTCTGTCAGTAAATGTCTATTAAAAGTTGGATGTTAGATTTGCAAATGTGCATTATACAATCTAGAATTCTGAAATGTATTTATGAAATGAATGACAGATTGTCTTATTTTGTGTTTTATTCAGAAAATACGCCCCCGATCCGAGCAGAGAGAGAATGAGCTAATTATCTCCCGACTGAGGTGTCTATATGAGGAGAAGCAGCGAGACCATGTCCACAGTGTTGAACCAAAGCAGGTAATGTGTTTGCACTGGGATTTATAGCCGTGTTTGCTCAGTCAGGTCAGTGATGGGTGATGTTTGCTTCTTGAAAATGCAATTTTCCTTATGCTTACAGAGTGAGACCTATGGCCTGTCTTGTACATGATTCTCTATTCATCACTGTTAGAGTAGCAAGTTATTAATGGTGTCATTCTCTGGTTTGTGAACCATGACGTCTGCTCACCATAATTGTGATCTATCTATTTGACCTTTTCTTTTTGATAGTCTAGTTTTATTAAAGAGGGACAGAATTCAAGAAAAAAAACTACTTGAAATCTGACCATCCTACATGTGTTTCATGCACCATGAAAGTGTTCACACTGTTAGTATGAGTATATTTCCCCACCCAGGCAAGCTTCAAGGTGTTGTGAAACTACAGCTCCCAGCATGCTCCAACAGAATAGAAATAGCTAATACTGGAAAAACATGATGCAACACCTAGGACCAGATTTACTAAGCCGCAGGAAAGGAGAAGTGGAGATGTTGCCCATGGCAACCAATCAGATTTTAGCTATCACTTTTTTATTGCATACTAGCAAAATGTCAGCTTGAATCTGATTGGTTGCTATGGGCAACATCTCCTCTTTTCCTTCTCTGCAGCTTAGTATATCTGGTCCATAGAGTGCCATAAAATGCAGTTAGTATAAATTCTTTATTTGGAAGAATAGCAAACAAATTGTACCAGACAATTACATAAAGCAATCACATAAGGTACAAAGCCTATGTCTGAGTTAGGGCTATATGGAGATATATTAATGTTTAAATGCTTAGAATAAATGTGGACCAAAGCAAGATACTTGGCAAAAGGTATGACACTGGTATAGTCCCATATCCTAATAAGTGACAGTGGGGGTGGTGATCTAGTACTGGAATCATTATCCACTAGTAAGTGTAATGTATATTCTGTATTCTTATCTTCTCAGATTTCTCAGGTATCTGATAACTCCCTGAGTGAGCTGCAGAGCAGTGCCCCTCGCTTCAGACTGGAACTACTGAAGAGCAAAGCAAAAAGATCCATAGCGGAGTCTCTAGAGAGTATTTTATTAAGGGTAATTATTCATACCTCTGTTCAGTAACCTCCTGTGTCAGGGTGGACTTGTATATGTTTTATATTTGTTTTGTGGTTTCCTTGTACCATCAGACTTGGCATAGACCATGTGTTAACAGGTTAAGGAATAGCTGCTGATGCCATCACCCTCACCAGGAGCTGCTCACTTATGGCGGAGGTGCATGGCGCTAGAACACTTTGTCTTTGTTAATGCTTTCTGATTAGAGAGAATGGATAATGAATATGGGGTTGATTCAGAGCTAGGAACATAAGCAAAGAAAAAATCTTCTCCATGACACACACTAATTTGCAGTATAAAAAGAATTCTCCTGTTTACGCAACCAGCAAAATACTGTCGGCTTTTTCTATTTTGTAGCGCAGAAATATTGAATGGCTTTGTTTTTTTTACCCAATTTTAGAGTGAAACTGGAAAATATACCCCATAAACTCTTATTTTGACTTCACATTCTACATGTGAAGAAAAAGGTTTTTACAGCGCGGAGGATTTATAGTATGAATAATTAGAAAATAGGAGTGTTGTGATGGATGAATAAAATCAGCGCTGGTAAATAAGAAAAATACAATTTAATACATACACATAATAAATAAAAGTAAAGAATATAAAAAATGCAAATAGGACCACGTGACAGCTGATTGAGGACGGATTAAACAGCCACAGAGATTATGCAGCAGTAAAATATGTACCAATTGACAGTTGGTACTAAATAAAGTTGCGAAAACAGGCACACAGGTGGACAATATCCTAGTGATAGTTATAGTTCACCTGATCTAGACCCAACACAGAGGTAGAAAGTTAGATAGTGGGTGGCTAGTCTGGTACTCACAAGTAAACGCACAGTTGTTAATTCCACAGTAAGCATCAGTATACAGAGTAATATTTGTATCCAAATGACAAAGGAGGTATCACACAAAGTCTTGGGCACTTACCCTCCGTGGAGTGGATAGGATATATGCTCCTGATAAAAATCCTCCAGATACGTCAATTGCAAGTGGTTGATAATGAGGAGGTAGATTATTTCATTCCACAATGTGTCGGCAAATAAAAAGTCATATGGTGGCAAATTGTATCCCCAATCCAGCAGCAACGGCTCAATAGATCCAAGAGCCAGAGGGGGGATGGCACAGCTTGTATAGAAGACTGTTGTGCAGTATTATAGTCCCAACACGTGTCCTAGAGTCCCAACATTGTACATGTGACTCCCTGCGTTCAGCACAGTTATGATGTACATTTTCTGCTTTATTGCTGTTGCTCCCCTGAATTGATTTTTTAGAGCCAAATTTACTAAGCTGCGGGTTTGGAAAGTGGAGATGTTGCCCACAGCAACCATTCAGATTCTAGCTGACATTCTCTAGTATGTAATAGGAAATGAGAGCTAGAACCTGATTGGTTGCTAATGGCAACATTTCCACTGTTCCAACCTGCAGCTCAGTAAATCTGGGCCTTAGTGTAGCAAGGAAATTCTACCAGCAAGCAAGGATAGAAAGCAGTGTCATGTTTTGGTTTTTGAACTAAGCATATGATCAATAGTAGCATTATTATTATTATTGTTATTGTTATTGTTATTATTATTATTATTATTGTTATTATTTTTGGGCTAGAGTCAGACTTTTTGGGAGGGGGAGTATTCTCCAGAATTGGGAAAACCTTGCTTTTTGTGTGCACACACCACAATCTCTGTATGGATCTGAATCCGTGTGACGCAGAGTCTTTCCAATGGTGGACAGGAGCGAGTGCTATGGAGAGGGGCTAGTTACACAGTATTGTGTGCTCTGTGCATGTTGTCCTATTCAGGCTCCAATAATTCATCACTTAAAATGTGATTAGAAATCTTTAGGTAGAAGTTTAGGACCGGAAAAAGCGTGCAAGCGAGGGGAATGGCCAGCGGAAGTTAGTTGTCTGCTCCATTATTATTATTTGTTATAGGTACCATTTTTTTGTTTTCATTGGTTACAAAAAGCAATGAGAATAATACATATAATGAAAAGTGTTTCTTCAATGAACAAGCTGCTCAAAAACGTTATTTGTAGTCGTCATAACCATATTTGAAGCGATTACATAACCAAAGACTAACTGTATGACCCAAGCTACATACCTAATAACTTTCATATAAGAGATCTGTCTACTTTACATCAAACTATAGGGTGTGGGTCGTCGCTGAGAACGGCCCTTTTTCAAACCCCCTTTTTCGAAGAGGAAGCTGCTGAGACAGTTCCTGCTGCGCCGCAGACAGGAAAGCTGCTGTCCCTATCTCCCCAACTCCTTTATCTTACCCTCACCCTCAAGGTGAATTTCTAAATGGAGCCGTATTCTATAATAAAGTTGGGCACACGCTGTAGTTATTTCTGATACATGATAACTATCAGTTAGCTCTGACCTCTTACCAGTGTGTACAGTCCAGCGATGCTGCAGAATAATGGGAAACAGCACTGTATCGTGGGTTTGGACTTTTGGGAGCTACTAATTTTTGTGGTCAACAACGACCCAATGTCAGGAGAAATCTTCAGTGTGTACTGTGTCCTGATCTGCAGACCAATGATTCCCTTCCTTTTCCTGTACTGACCGGCTTTATAATGGACACACAGCCCAATAGCCATGGCTATCTCCTCACCGCATGCGAACAGAACAGTATGCATATCGGGTCATTGGGTTTTTGGACCAGCATCTTTTACAATTGAATTAATACAAAGCTGGGGAGTTGACTATTTATAGGTGACAGGATTACTGTTGACTTTACAACGTTCTGCATTCCACATCACACCTATTAGGACCGACCACTTTGATTAAAATATATCTACTTTATTAAAGAAAATGTTTAATATTTTCTTGAATACTACCAGTTAAAAAATTCCTGCCTTAACCATAACGCACAGGACCAAATGTTCCTGGCAGCGAAGGCGTTAACTGGAAAGCATAGTCCAGCCTTTCAACACATCAGGCAATAGGAACACACAACCAGAGTCTTGCACGTGTTGCAGCTCTCAACTCTAGGAAGGATCTTAGGTTTAATGCATATTCTGATCCTTTAGTGGCTGATTACATAGATTGAAATCTAAACATAGAAATCCGACTAATTATTGTGCCAGTGTCTTGTACAAAAGGGAGATTATTTCTGGCGTGCGTCTCGTCTGGTCAGTCATGCCAATTCTAAGCTGAAAGGAGATAATTGGTTCTGTGAATCAAAGCAGCATCCAGGATGGCATTAGACATTTTTTTTTTTATTTAATAATTGTTTATAGGCTGTAGAGCTTAAAAAATGAAAGCAATTAATATATGCCACATTTATATAAAAAATAATTTCCAGTAACTATGGGGTAGAGCCAGACCCATGGGCTTGTTACTTTAGAACCCGTGGTGTATTTACGCTATCGTATTTTCTATGCACTCCCCTAGGCACTCCCTATCGCTCGTACATACTCCGGTCATTTTACGCTTCCCAAACCCTACCTTAACTTTTCAAAGCGTAAGTACTGATGTACATCATGGAATCACGTACGTAACGCCCATACCGTACAATTGAAATGCCTCCCTCCACCTTCTAAGCGTAACTACGGGTGTCGTATGGATGCCCCGCCCCTTCATTCGTTGATGGTACGTACGTTAGCAGTTACGTGGCATGCGCAGTAAATACAAATCAGCGATTTTACGTCAGCGGCTAGCGTACATAGGTCAGGATCTGGGCCTATTTAATGACCTATATCCCTGCTAAGTAAAAAATAGCATGTGTGTTTGCTTTAATGATTGTAATGCCTGGCAGTAATGCTGTAGGCCAAATCCTCTTGTTACTTTAGCATGTTTCATTCACTAGAGAGGGTTTGGGTGTATTTTTATTTGCATTGTGGTAATTGTGTCATGGCTTTCTATAACGTTACAGGGAAATAAGAGCCGAAGCCAGCAGGAGAACACATGCAGCATGGACGATGATGGCCCATTATGCACTCCGTTACCATATGATTATAAGGTAAATCCTCAGGATTGCAAGGTCCACCCCCATTACCTACAGCAATGTTCATTCCATAGGACTAAAGTAGGCACCTGGTGTCAGACATTTAGACATCACCAATTCTGGGCATGTGTTTTGACCTCTTCGATACATGTGTGGACAGGTTAACATCTGTAGATGTATTAGATGCTCATTCATGTAACCAACTGTTCTTTATTGCTCTAAAACTCTCTACAGACCCTTTAAAAAAACAAAACCCCTCCTCCGCAGTGGAGCCTGGAGACAGAGATCTTGGCCTCAGGCCTCTTAGTGAATCGATTGGCGACATTCTTCTAATGATTGAGACAGGCCATAACATGGCTGACTTCTCACAGATGTTTAAGCATATTGGACCATATCCGAACCTCCACAATACGGTCGTTTTACATTTGTAAGGACCAGAAAACTTTAACAAATAATATGTGCGTATATAATGCATTTCCATTACAGATCTGTATCCTCCAGATCCAGACTTCAATAATGGAAGTGTTTTTTTTACAGTGGGACGGGGAGCCATGTCAGTGCGGGGGAGGAGGTGTGGTAATTGTGCAGGAGGGTTTACTGTCCCCATTCACACGCACAGGAGTTATGATACAGAGGAGATCTGGCTCAGAGCTCCATTATTATTCTATAAGGGCCCACACAAAATATGCTGTCTATTTTGTGCTTCTAGTGTGAGAATGCTCCCCCATTGCATGAAATCGAACCAGCATTTTCTCCTGAGCTGCCTTTAAAGACTCACGGCTCCATGGGTGACTTACCAAAGAGTACTGAGAACTCCCCCTGTGAGCATCCTGGAGAATTACCTCATCAAGGATTCCGGCGACGAGCTAACACGTTGAGTCATTTTCCTGTCACCTCTCCGGATTTACCAGAGCCTATGCAGAAAACCCCATCTGTTTCTCAAAGGAAGCTTATGCGGCATCACTCTGTGAGCACTGAGACCCCACACAAGAGAAAGTAAGTACCGTGTCATTGTGTTCTATGAAACCATCTTACAGGGCAGTCTGAGATTAGA